>CM051276.1:14330161-14372661 GCA_027921565.1 Artemia sinica | reverse complement strand
AAAAAGTTTTTGTCCCACCATCTGAACAATTAAAACAAACAAAGCCTCAGCGATATATCTTTTACAATGACAAAAGACAAGCCAAGGAAAAAGAAGAAGTTGTTGTCCCACCACCTGAACAATTAAAAGAGACAAAGGTGGTCGTCAATGCCTTCCATAGTTTGTAAAATCAAAAACCAGGACTAGATAAATCGTTGGAAGAAAATAAAGTTTTTGTCCCCACCATCTGAACAATTAAAACAAACAAAGGTTCGGCGATATATCTTTTACAATGACAAAAGACAAGCCAAGTCAAAAGAAGAAGTTGTTGTCCCACCACCTGAACAATTAAAAGAAACAAAGGTGGTCGTCAATGCCTTCCATAGCTTTCAAAATCAAAAACCAGGACTAGATATATCGTTGGAAGAAAATAAAGATTTGTCCCACCACCTGAACAATTAAAACAAACAAAGGTTCGGCGATATATCTTTTACAATTACAAAAGACAAGCCAAGGCATAAGAAGAAGTTTTTGTCCCCCCACCTGAACAATTAAAAGAAACAAAGGTGGTCGTCAATGCCTTCCATAGCTTGTAAAATCAAAAACCAGGACTAGATAAATCGTTGGAAGAAAATAAAGTTTTTGTCCCACCGCCTGAACAATTAAAGAAACAAAGATTCGGCGATATGTCTTTTCATAATGACAAAAAAACAAGCCGAGGCAAACGTTAAAGGTCCAATAAAAAAAAATAAAAAAAATGTAAGTTTACAAAGGCACCTCTTCTAATTTAAGGTCCATTTGGACGTCATGGCATCAAGAAAAGGCTCAATTGCTTTGGCCTGCCATCCTTCCTCATAATAGCTGATGCACAAACATCATTGAAAGTAATCTTATGAAAAATGATTTAAATGAATCAGTTAAATCAAGCAATAAGACAAACGTCTATATTAACTATTTATCTTGTAAAGACTACAGGACTTTTCGGTAACAAATACACCATTATACGTTTTCCACTTCTTCTGCAACTGGAGAGATAAATATATAGTTTTTTGATTATTTTTATTGATTGGATATACCATAATTTTCAATAAATAGCAAATTGGTCCTCTCTGTGGCAAAATCGTGATTTGCTGCCACAAAATGGCAGAAAACACCAATTTTCCGTGGTACAATGCTTATGGCCAAATTAAACGGCATTGGAACTCTTCATTTTTGTTTTGATAAGCCATCTACAAAACCTTCTAAGACCATTGGTTTGATATGATTGCCTCTGAGAAAAAAAAACGGAAACAAACAAACACATCAATACGCAGCCCTGATCTCTGTTCTGGGAAAAGCAAGTAAAATTCTACATTTTTGTAGATAGGAGCTTCAAACGTATGTGTTTTGATTTTTCCGTATGCTCAATCTAATAGTGTAGTTTTCATTATCATCAATTGCATTTTCGGGGGTGTTTCCCCCATTTTTTTTGACAATCTGTCAAATATTCTCAGGCGTGTAACTTTTTCTCGGTAACTTTAAAATTAACGAATTTTAATAATTGGGAATCAGCAAGAAAAAACCCATTCTTTGGATTTATTAATAGTTATCCAAATTCCCTTTTTTAGAATATTGTTCCTACTTGCAGTTCGTTACCACCAACTGTTCGAAAATCTTACCTTATCTTTAGATGGATGGCGCTCGTGCCTGTATATAAAGATCTATTGACAAAATAGAAATTTCCTATTATGGATTAAACATTTCTATGCTATTGCAATCTGAATTAAAGTTTCTCGTTAAAACTAGTTGAAATAAACTAACAAGTTTTTCCCCTTTAAACAAATATTAGCTGAAAAAGAGTTTTTTTTACAAGAAAGAAGAAAAAAGAAAAAAAAAAAATGCTTGTGTTACTCTTTGACCTTTCATGTCTTGCTCTTTGTAACATATAGCCTACTATTTCTTTTTATTGAATGGAATTTTTATAGTAGTCTTGAATATGCCTTCTTACAAAATTGGGACACAATGTCAAACTTTAGCTCAAAGAGCAAAGTCTTGAGAAGGCTACAACCTCCTCATATACCCAATAATTTCTGTTCGTTTTAAGCTTTAATGTTGCTCCTTAATTTCAGTTGAAGAAACTTGTTTTTTATTTAATTGTGTTTTTTTTTTAATAATGAAGGGAAATCCAACTCTCCCTCAATAGAAAATGTCTTCCCTCCATGGAAAATCACTCAATGGAAAGTTCTGGTTGTTCTTAAAATCGTACCGGAAAATCCTCCTCCGTGGAAAGTTTTCCCACAAGTAACCCCCCCCCCCTCTGCCCCCTAGTAGAAAGTTTCTCCCGCAGAAAATTCCTTCTGGAGAATTTATGCCGTGAAAAACTCCCCCAAGGAGAATTTCTCCCGTAAAAAATCCCCCCCTCCTTACGGAAAAATACTATAGACAATTCCCACCCGGTATAAATTTCACCCTGGAAAATTCTCCTTAACATCTCCACATGCAAAATTGAGTCACCAAAGAGAAAGTGGGACAAATATAAAGAGTTTCGTATAGGGATTCTGGCAAATTCTCTCAGTGTATATTCCCTGGAAAGTTCACCCCCCGGAAACTTCTCTCTCTACGGAAAATTCTCCTTGTGAAATAACCCAGAGCAGAAAATTCAAACACACACACCCTGAAAAATGTCAGCATACTTTCCAATAATTATTGGAAAACGGGTTAAATCAGGAACAGCTCAATTGGCCTTAACACATTTCTTACGATCATTTTAAATTTAATCTTACATTTATATTGCCGTTAATTCTTACTATCCTACTTTTTTCATTTTAATTTCCGTTCGTTTCAGATTTCGAATGTTCACTCATCGTGATTTTTGTTCGTTTTAAAATTTGAATTAGCATAGGACTTTATTTCAGCTCCTCTTTGGTTAAGCCAATATGGCTCTTTACTTTTGTTTGAAAACTTCTTTTTTGTAATTATTTTTTTAATTAACCTTTAAGCAAATCCAAATGATCTGCCACTCTAATCTTGAAAAAAAAATTCAACTTAAAGTAAAGAGCAACATTAAAACTTGAAACATCAGAAATTGTTCTGTAAATGAGGGGGGGGGGGTTGCCTTTTCCTCAACCGTCGCTATTTACGCTAAAGTTCAAAGCTCTTTGAAAAATACTCACCATTCAAATTCAACGATTCATCTGTTTGAGCAGTCTTTTTCAAAGAATTGTGACAAAAACTCAAGTTTTACCGCAAAGAGGGAGGGTTGAGGAAGGGGCAACTCTCCTCATACAAGGAATAATTCCTGTTCTTTTTAAGTATTAACGCTGCTCCTTAGTTTGAAAAAGCCGTTTTTTATTCCATTTCTGACCGTTTTTCTAATCATGCCAGGAAATCCTCCTCCCCTTGCAAAAACTTCTCATAGAAAGTTTCTCCGAGAAATTTTCCTCCCCACGGTAGATTCTTCCTGTGGATCCCCCACCTCTCCCCGCAGAAATCCTCCCAACAAGTGTCTGTTTCCCAAAAACAAATGCTATATGTGAACAGTAGGAAATTACGTATAGCTTACAGCCCTTTCCCCAGGGACTATGGGGGGTCAGTTTTCCCAAAGGCATTGTTACTGTACCATTTAACTATGCTCCATCAAATAGCTATCTCAAAATTTTGATTGGACGTCCTTGGGGAAAAGGCAGTGTTGGAGGGACTTTGTTTGCATTCCAATCTTTTTGTTCACTTAAAAAGGACACTAGGACTTTTGATTTCCATTCCAATGAGCCCTTTCCGACCTTCTAGGCAGGGGCGTCCCAAGACTCATTTCATTGGGGGGGCGGGGGCAATCTTCGTAAATTTTACCGAATTGCTACCTGATTTATGCCGAATTTTCTGCAGAAATCAAGAATTTTGCTAAATTTTGGGCAATTTTGCAAAATTTTCTGCCGAAATTTTCACCTTCGGCGAAAATTTTACCAAAAGCCAAAACCATTGGAGGGGCAGCGCACACACCCCCACCCCCTCCCCGCCCCGTGGGACGCCCCTGCTTCTAGGACCACTGGTCCAAAAGGTTTGCACACATCCTTATCTTTCTTCCGGCAAAAAATACAAAATTTCACATTTTTATAGATAGGAGCTTGGACCTCTACAATTTTGTTCTCTGTTATGCTGAATCAGACGGGGCGATTGTCATTAAGATCGCTTAATATTTTGGTGCTGCTTCCCCCTTTTCCAAAAATTAGGCAAATTTTATCAGGCTTACAGCCTTTGATGGGTAACACTAAACTTAATGAATCTTATATAGTTGCAATCAGCATTAAAGGTCATTTTCTTTTGATGCATCTATTGTTATCAAATTTCATTTTTAAAGTTTCGGTTACTATTGGGCCGAGTCACTTTTTAAATTACAGTTTGTTACCACGAACTGTGTGATTGATGGTTTCTGAAATCTAGCCACCTAACAAGTATTTGCTAGACAAATCGAAATTATTTCAAACTTTTCAAATGATGTCTGTTTGACTACCAAATATGCAGACGGTTGATAAAAGAGTCACCTCACAGAGTTTCTCAATGCATCTGAATTTTAGAAGAGATTTAAAAAGAAGTTATAATCATTTCTGAAAATAAATTAAAAATTTGCATGTGCCTATATAGTTTATAAGCTTGAATTGATCAATCATCGTGAGAAACAAAATCAAAGATTCTTCAACCCTCCTGAAATTCAAATATGTGCCCAAAAATGCATCCTCTATGGCAATTATTATTTTATGTAATAAAAATAAGAAAAAGTTTAATAGGTGGTATCATTACTAAGAAATGTGAAAAATTATCCTTTCCTCCATTAATTTGATAAAGTTGCATTAATACGGAATTTTCTAAGAGGGGTCCCTCTTAGAAAATTCTTCGAAGTTGAATTCTTAGAATTCTTAGAAGTTCTTAGAAGTTGAGCTACTTGGCTGGAAGGCAAAGTCTTTAAAATGTACCATCGTGGTCCAGTTACAGCAGACTGCCGAGTGTGTGGCTTCAAGTTAAATTGATGGCACATTTTCTCGATAACTTCGATCATTTCTTTCTTCCTCAATTATTTCTACATCTGACTGACAAAGCTAAGGGAGTCTTCCCCTTTCTTCCAGCTTCCTTCTTATGGGTTCTGCTTACAAGAATTTGAGCAACGCCGCTCCTCCGCCTTCCAAAAAGCACAATTGCGACATTGAATTGGGGGGGGGGGGTCTTCCTTCTTTCAATGTCGTTAAGTTTGCACCAGTTCAAAACTGAAGGCCTCTTTTGGTCGACAGCCTAATCCACAAAACCGCAGCTCAACTTAAATCTCTTTTTAATCTATAATACTGTCCAGGAAAAAGTCACAGCCATTTTAATTCTTTGTCCTTTTTTTTTATAAAAATGAGTTTCTAAGAAATTTTGGTTTAGTGATTCGTCGACATTAAACTTGAAAAAAAAAGAAAGAAAAAAAATCGAAAGAGAAAGCAATTTTTTTCTCAGAGCTTTGGCTAGCACTTTCTGTATATTTTGCTGATTATATTTTCATAGTTCTCCGAAATCATCAAAGACCGAAGTCTGCGGACGATAAATTGAAGACAATAAAACGGATATTGCTACAAAGCCAACAGATGTAAAATAAACTGACAAAGGAAGGAAACTCTATCAGTGAGAGAATATTGCCAGTTAATTTGTCGCCATGGTAGTGAATAGGGGACAAGAGAAGGAATTAACTGACAGATGAATCTTTTTTCAAAACATAAAGATAGATAGACCTCAAATGAGGACTTGTTTAGGACAGGGTACTAAATATGAACACAGAAAAGCTTCAATTAACATAAAATACTACCAAAGCCGAAAATCTGACGGGAACGTGAAGTCTGAGCAACAAAAAATTCACACAATGGAAGGAGGGGTTGGAGGGAGTAAATTGTGTTTCGCAAAATCTAATAGGCCAATCGTGTTTTTTTTTTTCGATTTTGTCCAATAAAAATACCTAATAAAGCGATTTTTTAATGATAAAACCAGATCTCTTAAGAAGGGTATTTTTCTAAATAAGGTCAGTTTGATTAAAAGACAAAAACAATGGAAGAATACCAGTTGAAACCTAGACGAGAATTGCCACTGTTTAGTTTACTGATTAATTTTCAAATTTCTTGATCTAAAAATTGAGATTTATGTTACAAAATTTGAGTCTACATTTGTGTTTTCGAATAATATCCAAGAATAGCTTATTTTCAAGTACCAGGATTGGGGTCCCAATATCAACATTGGGCTATAAATTAGCTATAACATTGGGCTATAAGATAGACGTATACCTGGGCTATAAAATATGAGTGTGTTCGTACATTTATGTTTTCAAAAATATCCGAGAGTAACTTATTTTCGATCATCAACATTTGGATCGTAGCATTAACATTTGGCTATAAGTTAGCGATAACATTGGGCTATAAAATAGGAGTATATTCGTACACTAATGTTTTCAAAGAATATCCTAGAATTGCTTATTCTCGAGTATCAACATTTCTATTCTAGAATTAATATTTGGCTGTAAGTTAGTGATAACATTGGGCTATAAAATAGGAGTATACTCATACATTTATGTTTTCCAAGAATATCCGAGAATAACTTCTTATATTCGAATATTCGAGTACCAACATTTGGGTCCTAGTGTTAACATTTGGCAGTAAGTTAGCGATACCATTGGGATATAAAAATAGGTGTATATTCGTAAATTTATGTTTTCCAAGAATATCCTAGAATAACATATTTTCGAACATCAACGTTTGGGTCTAGTGTTAACTTTTGGCAGTAAGTTAGCTATAACATTGGGCTATAAAATAGGTGTATATTCGTACATTTTTGTTTTCCAAGAATATCCAAGAGTAACTTATTTTCGAGTACTATTATTTGAATCCTAGTGTTGACATTTGGCTGTAAGTTAGCTGTAAACGTTCGGCTATAAAATAGGTGTATATTCGTACATTTTTTGTTTTCCAAGTATATCCGAGAGTAACTTACTTTCGAGTACCAACATTTGGGTTCTAGTGTTGACATTTTGCTGTAAGTTAGCTATAACATTGGGCTATAAAATAGGTATATATTCGTAAATTTGTTTTCCAAGAATATTCTAGAATAACGTATTTTCGAGCAGGGGAATTTGGGTCCTAATGTTAAATTTTGGCTGTAAGTTAGCTATAACATTGGGCTATAAAATAGGTGTATATTCGTATATTTTTGTTTTCCAAGAATATCCGAGAATAACTTATTTTCGAGTACCATCATTTGGGTCCTAGTGTTGACATTTGGCTGTACTTTTAGCTATAACATTGGGCTATAAAATAGGTGTATATCGTACATCTTTGTTTTCAAGAATATCCGAGAATAACTTATTTTCGAGTACCAACATTTGGGTCCTAGTCTTGACATTTGCCTGTAAGTTAGCTATAACATTGGGCTATAAAACAGGTGTATATTCTTAAATTTATGTTTTCCAAGAATATCCTAGAATAACGTATTTTCCAGCATCAACATTTGGGTCGTAGTGTTAATTTTTGGCTGTAAGTTAGCTATAATGTTGGGCTATAAAATAAGTGTATATTCGTACATTTTGCTTTCCAAGAATATCCGAGAGTAACTTATTTTCGAGTACCATTATTTGGGTCCTAGTGTTGACATTTGGTTGTAAGTTAGCTATAAGGTTGGATAAAATAGGTGTATATTCGTACATTTTTGTTTTCCAAGAATATCCGAGAGTAACTTATTTTTGATTACCAACATTTGGGTCCTAGTGTTGACATTTGGCTGTAAGTTAGCTATAACGTTGGGCTATAAAATAGGTGTATATTCGTACATTTTGTTTTTCCAAGAATATCCGAGAGTAACTTGTTTTTCGAGTGCCAGCATTTGGGTCCTAGTGTTCACATTTAGCTGCAAGTTAGCTATAACATTGGGCTATAAAATAGGTGTATATTCCTACATTTATGTTTTCCAAGAATATCCTAGAGTAACTTATTTTCGAGCATCAACATTTTGGGTCCTGGTGTTAACATTTGGCTGTAAGTTAGCTATAACGTTGGGCTATAAAATAGGTGTATATTCGTACATTTTGTTTTCTAAGAATATCCGAGAGTAACTTCTTTTCGATTACCAGCATTTGGTCCTAGTGTTAACATTTGGCTGCAAGTTAGCTATAACATTGGGCTATAAAATAGGTGTATATACGTACATAAAATATGAAACTAAGGAGGTGTGAAGTGGAGGCCATGGATAAAATTGCCGAGGATCTGGAAGATGCAGCTAGACGGCATAATAGTAAAATATTGTACTGGCACGTTAACAAATTGAGAGGGAGTAGTCAATCCGGACTTGGCCCAGTTAAAGATAGGAATGGGGGTCGCAATTAGCGATAAGGAAAAAACTAAGAGAGATGAGCCGAACATTTTGAGAATTTGCTTAACCGAGATAGATTTGCAGGAAAAAAATATAGAGGAAAAATGAAAAAGTTTGTGATACCTTGGATGCGAAGAAGATTTGTTTTGTGAAGAGGAATTAGCAACAGTACTAAAAGGATTAGAGAATAATAAGGCTCCAAGTGCTGATAGGGTGGTAAATGAGTTTCTTAAATATGGTGGCTCTGAGGTTAGAAATAAGTTACTGAAGATTATGAATATGATTTTTGAAAAAAAGGGGAAGTAACTAACGATTCTAGGAAAACCTTAATTAAGCCACTCTATAAGAAAGGTGATAAAAGTGAGTGTGGTAATTATCGAGGCATTAGTCTGGTCTCTGTAGGTAGTAAATTACTTAGTAATATGATACTTTTTAGACTAAGAGATGCCGTAGACAAAGTTTTAAGAGAAGAGCAGTGCGGTTTCAGAAAAGGTAGAGGATGTGTCGACCAAATTTTTCACTTTTAGGCTAATAATTGAGAAGTGCCTGAGTTTTCAAACACCTTTGTGTCCTCAGTTTTATAGATTATGAGCAAGCGTTCGATTCTGTTGATAGAAGAGCTTTAGTAAAGGTTTTATCCTTGTATGGTATACCAGACAAATACATTAAAGTGATTAGTGCTATGTACGAGAATAACACTGCTGCGGTTAAGGTAGGAAAAGAGGTTAGCAGCTGGTTTTGTATTAATTCAGGAGTTAAGCAGGGCTGTGTTCTATCCCCCCTTTGTATGGATTATTTTGATGGACTTTGTTTTAAGGAGCACAGGAAAGGCAATGGGAGACCACGGAATCAAATGGGAGGAAAAAAGTCTCCTGGACTTGGATTATGCTGATGATTTAAGCATCCTAGATGAAAGTGTGAGCAAAATGATTGAATTTTTTTTTTTTTTTAGAGGTTTTGCGAGTTCAGGGGTGCTAGAATTGGTTTGAAAATTAATGTTAGGAAGACTAAGTCACTAAGGCTAGGAATAAGTGAAGATGAAAAGGTGACGTTGGGTAATGAAAAGATTGATCAGGTGGGCAGCTTCACTTACCTTGGTAGTATTATTAGTAAAGATGGTGGGAGCAGTGAAGATGTTAAATATAGAATAGCCAAAGGCTCAGGGTGTTTTTTCACGGTTAAAAAAAGTCTGGAAGAATAGGAAGATAAGTCTGCAAACCAAGAATAGAATACTAGAAGCTACAGTGATGACAGTGGTCAAATATGGCTCTGAAGCATGGACGCTCCGAAAAGCGGATGAAGATTTGCTAGATGTTTTCCAGAGATATTGCTTAAGGATTGTTCTGGGTACCCGGCTGACTGACCATATTTCAAACAATAGGCTTTACGAAAAATGTGGTTCAATACCGCTCTCTAGGGCTATAATGAAAGAAAGGTTGAGGTGGCTAGGGCACGTTGTGCGTATGACGTATGACAGATTGCCGAAGATTGTTCTTTTCAGCCAACCATCTAGGGCTAAACGGAAAGCTGGTCGTCCCCGTCTGGGGTGGGAGGACGTCCTAAAGAAAGATTTAAAAGAATTGGGAAATTCGTGGGCGGGTGTAAAAAGGGGAGGCTTTGAATAGATCGGGGTGGAGGAGGAGCGTGCGTAGCTGTGTTGGCCTCAGGCGGCTTGGTACTGTGGTGAGTTGTTAGTAGTAGTAGTAGTATATACGTACATTTATGTTTTCCAAGAATATCCTAGAATAGCTTATTTCGAGCATCAACATTTGGGTCCTGGTGTTAACATTTGGCTGTAAGTTAACTATAACATTGCGCTATAAAATAGGTCTATATTCGTACATTTTGTTTTCCAAGAATATCCGAGACTAACTTCTTTTCGAATACCAACATTTGGGTCCTAGTGTTAACATTTGGCTGCAAGTTATCTATAACATTGGGCTATAAAATAGGTGTATATTCGTACATTTTGTTTTCCAAGAACATCCGAGAATAACTTCTTTTCGAGTACCAACATTTGGGTCCTAGTGTTAACATTTGGCTGCAAGTTATCTATAACATTGGGCTATAAAATAGGTGTATATTCGTACATTTTGTTTTCCAAGAAACATCCGAGAATAACTTCTTTTCGAGTACCAACATTTGGGTCCTGGTGTTTAACATTTGGCTGTAAGTTAACGCTATAACATTGCGCTATAAAAATAGGTCTATATTCGTACATTTTGTTTTCCAAGAATATCCGAGACTAACTTCTTTTTCGAGAGTACCAACATTTGGGTCCTAGTGTTAACATTTGGCTGCAAGTTAGCTATAATCATTGGGCTAATAAATAATAGTTCTATATTCGTACATTTTGTTTTCCAAGGATATCCGAGAGTAACTTCTTTTTGAGTACCAACATTTGGTTCTAGTCTTAATATTTGGCTGCAAGTTAGCTATAGCATTGGGCTATAAAAATGTGTATATTCGTACATTTTGTTTTCCAAGAACTTCCGAGAATAACTTCTTTTCGAGTACCAACATTTGGGTCCTAGTGTTAAGATTTAGCTGCAAGTTAGCTATAAACATTGGGCTATGAAATAGGTGTATATTCGTACATTTTTTGTTTTCCAAGAATATCCGAGAGTAACTTCTTTTCGAGTACCAACATTTGGTTCCTAGTGTTAATATTTGGCTGCAAGTTAGCTATAGCATTGGGCTATAAAATAGGTGTATATTCGTACATTTCGTTTTCCAAGAATTCCCGAGAGTAACTTCTTTTCGAGTACCAGCATTTGGGTCCTAGTGTTAAGATTCGGCTGCAAGTTAGCTATAACATTGGGCTATGAAATAGGTGTATATTCGTACATTTTTGTTTTCCAAGAATATCCGAGAGTAACTTCTTTTCGAGCATCAACATTTGTGTCCTTGTGTTAACATTTGGCTGTAAGTTAGCTATAACATTGGGCTATAAAATAGGTGTATATTCGTACATTTTTGTTTTCCAAGAATATCCGAGAGTAACTTCTTTCGAGTACCAACATTTGGGTCCTAGTGTTAAGATTTAGCTGCAAGTTAGCTATAACATTGGGCTATGAAATAGGTGTATATTCGTACATTTTTGTTTTCCAAGAATATCCGAGAGTAACTTCTTTTCGAGTAGTACCAACATTTGGTTCCTAGTGTTAATATTTGGCTGCAAATTAGCTATAGCATTGGTTATAAATAAAATAGGTGTATATTCGTACATTTCGTTTTCCAAGAATTCCCCAGAGTAACTTCTTTTCGAGTACCAACATTTGGGTCCTAGTGTTAAGATTCGGCTGCAAGTTAGCTATAACATTGGGCTATGAAATAGGTGTATATTCGCACATTTTTGTTTTCCAAGAATATCCGAGAGTAACTTCTTTTCGAGCATCAACATTTGTGTCCTTGTGTTAACATTTGGCTGTAAGTTAGCTATAACATTGGGCTATAAAATAGGTGTATATTCGTATTTTTTCGTTTTCCAAGAATTCCCGAGAGTAACTTCTTTTCGAGTACCAACATTTGGGTCCTAGTGTGTTAAGATTTGGCTGCAAGTTAGCTATAACATTGGGCTATAAAATAGGTGTATATTCGTTCATTTTGTTTTCCAAAAATATCCGAGAGTAACTTCTTTTTCGAGCATCAACTTTTGTGTCCTGGTGTTAACCTTTGGCTGTAAGTTAGCTATAACATTGGGATATAAAATAGGTGTATATTCGTACTTTTTTGTTTTCCAAGAATATCCGAGAGTAACTTCTTTTCGAAAACTAACATTTGGGTTCCAGTTTTAACATTTGGTTATAAGTTAGCAATAAAATTGGACAATAAAATTGGACTATGCATTTGTGTTTTCGAAGAATATCATAGAGTAACTTCTTTTCAAGTACAAACCCTTTCGTCCCAATTTTAGCATTGGGATTAGTGAAATTGCTCTGTGAAAAGTTATCTAGTGCAATGGCAAGATTTTTTTTTGTTGGTTTTCGTAAATGCTGATTTTTGAAAACTATTACTTAACGTTTTAGTGGAAGGGCTGTCTGAAATTTATTTAAGTTTAGAAATTAAAGATATCACTGCTGTGTTTCCACCAAAACCTAAATTTCATTATCTTTCCTTAATATCAAAAAAAAACTCTTATATAACAAATATTTAAAACTTTATTTGGATAGACATAGTTTTAAAAGAAAAGAAAGGAGTTGTCCAAAAACCACTTAAAATTTCAAACTTTACTCGAGAAAAATTTCCCAATTTAGTTTTCTTGTTTAAGCGACATTAATAATGGACGACATTGTTTTACTTAATTTTTAGTTCTCCTGTTTTTTAAAGCATCCCCTTGACTGTTTCATAAAGAATTAAAATATAATAGCAAAGGTTATCATTTTTTTTTTAATTTTAGCCGTTTGGATTCAGTTTCTTTTAGGATTCTAATTTTGGGTACAAAGAGATTCTTAACAAACCGCCTTGTTGTAATTACCTTTTAGTGAACTATGTTTGAACCATGCTATCCAGTTTCATAAATAAGCTATGAAAAAATAACTACCTTTAGCAAATTTTTCATGGATTTTAAACCATTTGGATTTTGCATTATTTAAAAATTTTCATTTGAGGTTTCTCATTTAAAAATCATTTATAACAGCCAACATTGTATTTAGTTACTTTTTATTCACCCGTTTTTTTTCAGCCAAAGTTCAAAGTTTCATGAAGAAGGTGCAAAGAAATTTCTAAGTTTGGCATTTTTCTTAGATTTCAGTCATTGGGGTTTGGATTGGCTTTTGGGTTTTACTTAGGCCAAAAAATTCAAAAAATAAAAATTTTATCTTTTATTTTCGTAGTTTTTAATAACTTTAAAAATGTATCTAAACGTAAATGATTGATTTGAAATTCTAAATAAATCTGTTTTGGAACAAAACTTGAAATAGTTGGGATTTAAAGCTGAATTTTAAATTTGGAGGTAATGAGAAAATTGACTTTCATAGATAAAAAAACTTGAGCAAAATGAATACATTTTCACAATTTTTGAGAAATCAGGGGGTGCAAGAACAGCCTTTAAAGTTAATGTAAAGGAGACTAAGCCGCTTATGTTAGAAATAAATCAAGGCGAAGATGTTATTTTGGATTTTTTTTTTCTCTCTTTTGTTCATTTTCAATTTTTTTGTTGTTATGGTCCTCAACAAGTTCGCTTCCAGGATCCTTATTATTATTGGTGTTATGTTTCATCTTTTTTTTTATTTCAATAAATTGAATAAATTGAAATTGAATAACGAGAAAAATAGATGAAGTGCATAGAGCTTCACTTACCTGGGTAGTATTTATTAGTAAAGACAGTGGATGCACTGAGGATGTAAAAGTAGAATAATCAAGGCCCAGGATGTTTTTTTTATAATTGACAAAAATTTAGAAGAAGAAGACAATGCATTGTGCAGACTGAGAATAGAATATTGGAAGCCACAGTAATGCCAATGATCAAGCAAGGCAGTGAAACATATGAACTTTGAAAGGCTATGGATGATGATCAATGTTCTCCAGAGGAATTTTCTAAGAGTAGTCTTGCTTCCTCACTTAATTGACCGTATATAAAATAGTGAGCTCTACCCAAATATATTTCGATCCCACAGTCTAGGGCTATAATGAAAGAAAGGTCAAGATGGCTAGATCACGTTTTACGGGTTAAAAAATGACAGCTTGTCAAAGATTGTGCTTGTTGACCGTTCATCTGGGGCCGAATAAAAATTAAGTCGTACCCGAAAGGAAGGGGAAGAGGTCATAAGTAGGATTTAAAGGAAATTTAACGGCAGACGTAAAGAGCAATACTCTGAATAGGTTCGGTCGGACAAGAAGCATCTGCGGCTGTGTTGGCCTCAGTCACTTTGGTGTTGCAGTGGGTTGTTTTTAGTAGCAGTACAGCAAACATATGAATGCTGAAACCATATTATAAATCCCCCGCCTTCTTAATTTCTGGATTGGTTTTGTATAAGATGCATTCTCCAACAAAGAAATTGAATAGTTCAACAAATGCGAGGCACCGTAAAGTCTAATATTAAACTGGAAATTAAGCCAAATAAAATAATCGAGTTTCAAAATTCTTACAAGCGGGTTTCCTTGGTCCTCTGTAATTCAAAGAGCATAATAAAAGACGAGCAGTTACCTTGGCAAGTAGAAGTATTGTGTTTCAAAGTAAAGCCTTTTCTGCAAGTACACCACCTGGTCCTGACGGGGTCTTCATACAGCCATGAGAACAGTGTGATGTAACAATTCTTAGCTGAAAAAAAATTCAAAATTTAATTTGAGAGGAGTGAACGGGGAACATTGAAGAGACCCGAGAATGGACGAATTAAAATGTAAATATTAGGCTTCATAATAAAACTTGAGATTTTATGACCCAAAGCAAGCTAATGTCTGCAACATCTGATGTGTTTGCAGCTCGGCACTTGAAAGGAGGTGGCAACAAATTTTTGAAAATTACTAACTATTTTTGAATGAAAAGAATGGAGTAATGAGCAGAAGGCTTTGGAATAAAAATAGCTAATAAAATATAAAGCATGAATAAAATGTTTAAAAAAATGGTATAAAATTTTATTACATACTATAAAATTTAAAAACATAAAAAAAATGTATAAAGCTTAATTAGACTTTGGTGTCATTCACCAAATATATTCTGGATAAAATTTTAATGAATTTCTTAAACCCTAAATAATAATTTTCAGTTCTCTCGCAATAAATGTGTTTATTCTTTTTGGTCGTCTTTCACTAGGTTGCAGCTATTAATCATAATCAAGTCTCGTCATCTTAGTTCTATGGTGAAATTTAAATCGAAACGGTTCATAATGATTGACGTTTTGATAGTTCAAAGAAACAAATGCTTATTCATATTTACCATATATAAATATAGAAATTTTTCAAAGAACTATTATTTTACTCAAAAAATTTCCATAAGTACAATGTCGTCATGTCAAAAATGTACTTGAAAATATGTCAACGAATTTTTCGAGAAATTCTGCAAGAGTTAGCCACTTAACCTTCAAAAATTACTACAAAAATCATAGGATATATTGAATAGCCTATTCATATTTAACAATATACTGGAAGTTGATATTTACAATCGCTAAAACTTTTAGTACAGTTTCAAATATACCACAGGGGTTGTAGAGACAGAAAGTCTCAAGGTATACCACAGGAGTGTAAAAATAAAAAACGAAGTTATTTTTACGTCAATTTCAGAAAATTGGGACGAGGGGCAGCTGCCTTCCTTGCCCAGGCCTAGAACTGTCACTGAGTGAAACCAAAATAAAACTATCTAGAAGAGGGATGACTCTAGGGCTTCAAAATTTACAGCTATACAGGTGCTGTTTAATATTACACACCTATTTCTTCTTTTGAAAGATGAGGGGAGGGACCGTATTAGAAAAAGATGTGTATTTTGTGTGACTTCTTTAAGCGAAAGTCCATTGTTTCAGAGTCTTATAAATTAATTTTTGTGAAGTCCCTAAAATCTTGGAACTAGTATAGAATCCACAAGCTTGAATACGCCCATTTTCGATCTATCGACTTTATAATTTTTGGACAGCTTTCCTTGTCCTGAAGCAGCAGGATAAGGAAGCAAGTACAGTAGATACTAATACTGCTGTTTTGCTTGTAGCAACGGATATGCTCTTAATACAATTGTCAAAGGCAACTTTAACTATTCAATATCAAAACAAAATATATAGAAAAAAAGTTGAAAAACAAAAAATGAATACAACAACCAGCTCACATTAGAGCCTTTTGCTTACATCAGCTCACATTAGAACCTTGTCTTCTTCCAACAGCTGGAAAAGTGTGTGTAAATGAGTTTTGTCGCAAAAAGAAGTTGGCATGTATATAGAATGTGCTTCGTACACCTCTTCTTCTTCTGCCATGAAAATTTTCCAGAAGATAGAGTGAAGCAGCAGATAAGCAGTCACAGTAGTGTTATAAGGCAGGGAGAGCCCCCCCCCCCCCCCTCAAAAAAAAAACTGTTGCAAAAGTTCTTATTGGCAAAAACTAATATATTAGATTTCCAAAGACGAGGACAAGAGCGGTAAATCAGAAATAACTGAGCATCCTTCAACATGGATGAGTCGGTGTTTAATAAATGATTCACCAAGGTGGCAGGGGGCGTTCTCAACATTTTTAATACATCTTCGAAATTTTTCCAGTATTTTCATATACAGCTAATTTGCCTATTTTCAAAAGTTTGCTTTCGTTTTTGTCCCCATCCCCCTATAAAAAAAGAAAGCGGAAAAATCTAGTTCATATTCACAAAATTATGAAACTAAGCCTAAAAAACGCACTTTTGTGGGGGGGGGGGGGCAAAAGCGTCTAAAATTTTTGGAAGACGGTATGAAATCATAAGCTGTATGAGATCATACCAGGGGCTGTATGACTATACAAAAAAAAAAAAATGTTGAACATACCCTTAAAAATTCTAGAGAACAATGATGATATAAGAAATTGTTCAGAACATTCCGTTGTTGGTACAATTTCATAACCCATCCAATATTTTCAGGTCAGCATAAAACATGTTTATGGTTGGGAGGCTTTAGGTCTATACCCCCCAAAATCACAAATTCTGCTACCTTTCCTACAATGCTTCCCATAGTCTAAATAATTGTCCCATTTTGTCCCATTGAACAACTCGTTTTGAAATCTCTCTCCCCCAGAAATGATTCCATATTCGGGATATGAGAGGCTTATAACCTTTACTGTGTTAAAATCTTATCGCTGGATGTTTAGTGACGAGAGAACTAATTTTCACATGGCAATTCACTCAGAGTGCCTTCGCAACATACCCTAGCTACAACAACCTTGGCTAACACATTCTTTGTAAAAGGAATAGCAAACGATTTAAGCTAGATATACCAAGTAAGGCTGCTTTTTGGATTGACGACGTCTACAGATTCGTTATGTATCCCTCAGCTATTTGAATTTTTAATTAGCTTTTTTCAAAGGAAATTATTTCATAACTTTTTCATGTAGATTTTCAATTCTTCAAAAATGATTTTTGTAGGGCTTGTGCTTTGATTCAAGACGACCTATCTAATTAATACGAAAAGAGATCGTCACTGGCAGCGTTGCAATCTTCAATACATCATTGATGTTCCATATTTCAGGCACTTAGCTTAATAGTAGTGCAATAAAACTGACATAAAACTGACCTGACATCAAATGGCGCACAATAATACTACTATGTTACTACAATTTAAGAGGGTTTTCGGAGGATGTATGTAAGCAGAATTCAAAAACGTTCGGTTCACTTGCAACAATCTAGACTTTTGTGCAGTTCTGTGCAGTTCTGGCAGGGGATATTTGGAAAATTTTCAATATCCTTTGTATGATAATAATGACGATATGAACTTACAACAAAAGCCCCTTCGTCTTCACCACTGGTGCAGTCTTTGATACCATTGCAAACTTTGTCTGGCGAAAGGCATTTTCCATCTTGGCAACCAAAAAACCCATGCTCGGCCGAGCATTTCCCAAATGCATCAAGTAAGGCTGTAAAGAAGAAAACAATTAGCTGAATAATCTAATCAAATTTCACACTGCACTACCACATATAATCTCTGACACCTAGCTTCTTCAGGGTATTAGGGTCAAAAACTATTTTCTATGGAGTATATTGGCAACAACCTACATGACTGAGACACACCCAACTCATGGAAAGCAATCTTTTTCTAAAACAACATCTTCAATGGTAAGTACATGGTTTTCACTCTACATCTGTCTGGACATGCTTAAAACTCTTGAAAAGTGTGATGAAAAGCAAATACCACAATCACATTTAATGCTGTACGAGCCTGACGAACCAGTTATCGTAGGATAATCAAGTGCTACGCTTACTCGTAAGGTTAGTGAATTATGTTTCAAATTCCATAATTACGTCCTGTCGAAGTGTAACCCGTTGCATTTTTTGTCTCAAACCCCCAGACAAATTTTCAAACCCTCTTTTACCGTTATATTAAAGAATCCACCTAAAGAGCTGAACGACCCCAAGGACCGTAAAACTTTTATTGATAACTCGTGTGGTGTCTCGAAGTCGGAGATAACTGAGCTTAGACCGGGAAAAGATACTGGGCGCCTCATCGTAAGTGATAAAAATGACGCTACTGCTGTAGCTGATGCTATCAATCAAAGGAACAGTCGCAAAGACTTCAGCTAAAAGTTCCAGTACATTATGGAATTGCCCGTTTCCTTCTGACAGTGTTACAGCCGTCAGTTGCAGAAATGATAACTAACTGTACCGAAGTTTCCCGTATCGGCAAAAATAGGTCCCACAAGCTTCGGTTTTCTCGTCGAGAAGACTTATTAGCAGCATCGAGAAGTTTTCTCCCTCTCTCCTCCTGGCCGCTACAACTGCCAAGCTGACGAACATATTGCCCAGCACTGTAAAGCTCTTACTTGCTGTTCACGCTGTGCACAGACAGGACATTCAAAGAAGCTGGAAATCCCTAGTCAAAATAAAATGCAGTGTGCTCTGTGCAACCAGGCTGACCCTCCTTGTTAAAGCGACAAATGACCTGTCACACAGAAACTTATGCATCACACAAAAATGAGCACTGATCTGCGCGTTACATTATGGAATATTAATGGTCTTCTACTGCCGTAATACGTCGTGCCGCTAGACAATCCGGGGCAGGTCAGCCGAGTGGAGGTACTGCTATTCTTGCTACAAGTGTTCTCATGCCCAAACCTTTTCGTGACAGTGATTATTTTACGGCAGTAAAAATTCAGGATTATGTGGTGGTCTCACCGATTGCCGTAATGCTACATCCGAAAGACAATTTGATGAAGCTTGCCGCCTAGTTAGTTCCCTCGTGTCCGATTGTGAAGTGCAAAACCTAGCAGTAATTCTTGCTGGTGATATGAACTGTTTTTGACGACAGTAGCAGTCGTGCAAATATTCTGAATAGTATGTTCCCTCAGCTCTTGGCGGTCGAGAATGCCCAAGGTTTCACATATATCCATAACTCTGGAGGTGCCTCTGCTCTGGACTTTTTCATGTGTTCCCCGAATGTAACACCAGATTCCGGATCCTCACTTATATCCTCTTTCCAAGCCTCCGACCATATGCCTATCAGTATTATATTTCCTGTTCAAAACTTATTGCACCGAGTGATCCATGTCCAGATAATGATAGTAAATGGCATGAAACCACTGACTGGGCTTGTGTAGATGTGTTTACGCTCCAGGCTGTTAGTGAATCTATTTTGAAAAAAGATGAAAGTTCCATTTCATCCACTTTCCCAAAAAAAAGCTATTAACCTTTGCAGAGGAGCAAACCTTGCTGAATATTTACTGTGCAGAGATCGTTCACGCTCTACGTGGTGCCGAGCGTGCTAGTGTACCCATACGAAGAGTACGTCTTGGAACTGAGAAGCATGGTTGGTCAGTCAGGCCACCTTGATCTCGTTGATTCTTGTGCTAAATTGAAATTCTGGTTTCGTGTCTGGAAGGAGTAGGGTTTGCCACGGCAAGGTTTGGTAAATGAAATTAGTCTGAAAACAAAGCGACGTTTCGCAAAAGTGCTTAGGCAACACCAGGCTAAATCAGTAGCTTAAATATCAAGTAAGGCCACAAGTGAACCTAATTTCGTATGAAAAGTACTCAAAAAATATAATTCAAAAGCCTATAATGCTGTCAAAATTACCAGTGACCAGTGGTATGGTTACTTTAAAAGTGAATTTCCGAGCCTGATCCATCATTGTCAAATCAATATAAAAGGGAGCTTGATGATTGCTTAGGCCAATCAATTGATGAGATAAGTTTTGTTGTTACTCGATCTGTGGTATGGGTGCATTTCTAAGATACAAAACAAAACTTCTCATGGTGTTGATGGCCTCTGTGCAAAGCATCTAAGATGTGGGTCCCCTCTCCTGATTGAGCATCTGAACTTACTCTTTCAGATGATATTCTGTTGTGGTATTTGTTCAGTACTGGAGTAATAACCCCGGTATTAAAAAGGGGAAAGCCCTCGGACCAATGTTCTTTTTTTTTTAGGCGAATTACGATGTCACCGGTTTTGTGCAAAGTTTTTGAGTTACTAATTATTGACGAGATATCTGATAAGTTTTATGCACCGGATAACCAATTCGGTTTCAAGAAAGGAGTAGGCCGCGACCATGCTCACCATCTGATTGCTAATTTACTTGTACATACTCATGAAAATAATGAGCTATTATATTTTACTGGGTTAAACGTATCTAGAGCTTTCGACACCGGTATACATCTGCGTATCTTATTGGCTGATTATAAGCGAAGAGTTAATATTTCTGTCATCAAATTGATACGTAGTATGTATAAAAAACTTAAATGCCAGAATTAAGGTCACCATCTTACCTGGTACGGTGGAACTCACTCCTTCATTTCCAGTAAAAAAGGGTATTAGACAGGGCGCTGTTACTTCTCCGCCCCTGTTTAATAATACTGTCACTTTGCCACAATAGAACTTTATAACCACATGCATATTTAACGGTATTGATGTTTCGCTAGCTAACTATACTGACGACATCCTTGATATTAGTAGAACAGCCTTTGGAATTGAAGAAACTTCAATTTAATCGATTCAATGATTTCGATTAAATGAGAGTAAGACTGAGTCCCTGGTGTTTAATCACCGTTCAGATTGCCCGACAAATTTTCAGTATGGTGAATATTTTATTAAAGCACAAGATACACAGACGTATTTTTTGGTGTACAGATTGGGTCAAATCTTCGCGCCACGCGTCAACTTTTGAAATATATTTTTTTTTCAGAAAACCTAGGAATGCGTATGGTTTACTAGTTGGAGATAAAGTTTAAATTTAACCGCCGTATCTTAGCTAGCGTTTATAATGCATTTGCTGTTCCGCATCTACTCGCCCTTGCACCATTTTGGTCTCTTCTTACTGCTTCAGATTTTAAAGATATACGGAAGTGTTTTTACAAGTATGCGACATATTTGCTACGGCTGCCTCTCTGGACTAACACAGCTCCTTATCCTCTCGGTACAGAGTTGCTAGTCCAGTGTCCGCGGTGCAGAAAAGAAATGAGAGATATCGGAGGCAGATTATTGGTGAAAGAACCTCTGAAATGGTCTTTCGTGGATAATATGTTTGTTCTTACATATAATTGCTCTTATTGGTATCTTGTTTTCTTTTTTTCCTGTCAGTTCTTCTTTGTTTTGGTGTTGTTTGTATTTGTCAGAATTTATTTGTTTCTTTCCCTTTTCTTTCTTTATACTCCATCATTGTTGTATTTTATGATTGGCAATAAATTTATCCATACATACATCTCGTCCATCAAAGAGATGAAAAAGTCACGTTCAGTTTATAAGTCTGGAATTTAGTTTGTTACACCTGGCACTGAAGGTTGGCAAAAAGTTTTACTTTAAATCAAATATTGGAATCATTCGGAAGACAAACTGATTAAGTTTTCTTTTACATTTTTTTTTAGATATTTTGCATATTTTTAGGTATTTTAGTGTCAAAGCCCTTGAATGAATCTGGATTTGTGCTTTGAAAAGCATAATACCAATTTTAAGAATCAAAACAACAACAACAGAGAAAACAGCGAAAAATTTTGTCGTTGCTGAAAAACTTTTTTTTTTAGCTACTATGATTTTAAGCAATTTTTCTAAGCTTTATGCTAAGAGTTGCTTAAGCTAATTCTCCATAATCAAAGCCAAGATAAGCACAAAAAATAGATCGTGGATATGGATATTCACAAGAAGTCCCGTTTTATCCGTTAAAATTATAACCAGCATTGTCTTTTCTTTTCTAATTAAAAAAAAAATTGGCAACATATATGTGGCCTCTGAACAGCTCATCTTAAATGTGTTTTTCTTTAAAGCATGATCAAGCTAAAGTCTTCCTACGAGTTAACTTAAAAATGACCTTAGGGCGATAAAAAAACAAAGCGACAACTGAAGCTGAACTTCGAAAACTGAAGCTGAAAACTTTAATTTCGCTACTGAGATAGACACAATTTAATGTATGGTTTTGCTCTGAAAATGTGGAAGGTAACACTTAAGACTTGTAATTTGGTTTGGTACGGTTCTATAAGCTGGTACCCACGCGATATATTGTATAGGGAAATGCTAAAGGAAACCAGTCAAACGGGTATCTGTCATTAAATAAATGGATAGCAAAGTGTGGTTTGTCACTGCGTCTACAATATTTAAACTATTGGTTTTTGGGGTTTAGGTTAGGTTACGTATTTAATATATGCTATTCTTTACCCTCACTCTCCTAATGTGCAAATATATAGCCCAAACTTGTTTGTATTCTATTATATTTTCATCCTATTTTGCTTTATTTCATTATCATTAACAAAACTTGACTTCTTGCGTGGGTACCAGGTAACAGAACAGTACCTTTGGTTTGTTTCGAACACTGTAGTTGCATATATTAACTGTAAGCTTACCACAGTCTTTTTCGTCACTCACTCCCATCACTGCAATCTTGTGTACCATCACAAACCCATTCGGCTCTAATGCAGTGATTGCCACATGAGAATGTTCCTTCTCCTTCACATACCTGTTGAAGCAAATTTAGACTTTATTAAACAGTTACTCGAATGTCCAATACTCGATATCAGCAAATGCACAAATTTAGGCGATTTACACTTGCACATAGGGATGCATTATTGACTATAGATTTAGTTTTATTTTTTTTGTATTTAGCCCCCTAGAAAATCTTTTCCCGCTGAAACTCAGACTTGTGCATACTTTACCACATTCTGAAAAAGCTCAATTTTAGAATGTTTAGAATATAAAAGTGATTTACAACCATTTGATTTCAAAAATGTTTTTTTTTATTGCAAAAACAAATATGTAAAAGTCTAGATGAGGGGCCTTTTGACATTTTGGACAGGGACGAATATTAAAAATAAGTTTATATTATAGTTGATTACCAACTGTCAGTAATGACAACTTCAAAGATAGCGCTTTATCTCTAGGGTTTTTAATAGGGCTTTACTAGGGCAGAGACTTTTCAGACTACCCACTGGCAGATTTGCATATTTGTTCATTCATTGTGTTTGTTTATGCATGCAGTTTTTTTTGTTTTTCATAGTGTTTCTTTTTGTTTTGCTTGTTGATCAGTGTTTCATAAATGCTTACAGAATCTATACCATAAATAATTTTTTTTTATAACTAAAGCTTATATTATCGGAGGCAACGCTATAGCGTTGCCCTATTGTAAAGGCCATACGGCTCCAATGTTTTTATTATTATTTATTTTTTTTTTCCCAGAGGCTCTTTATATGGTAGAGGTCGTCCTAGAAACTTCAAAGGGGGCTCATTCGATTGGAAATCGAGAGTTCTAGTGCCCTTTTTAAAGTCGAAAGAGATTGGCAACTAGCCTCCCCCCCCATGCCCATCATTCCCCCAAAAACATCTGATCAAAATTCCGAGATAGCCATTTTGTTCAGCATAGTTGATATCCAGATAGAAAATATGTTTTTGAGGAGGACATCCCCCACAACCGGCAAGGGTTATAAGTTATGCCCTGGGGGCATTTAAGGTTTATATAGAAGGCGCTGTCGTAGAAACTTCAACAAAAGCTCATTCGATTGAAAATTCAAAGGGCTAGTGCCGTTTTTAATAGTCAAAAGTTATTGGAGGGCAACTAGCACCCCCACCCCCATCATTCCCCCAGACACATCCAATCAAAATTTTTAGATAGTCATTTTATTAAACGTAGTTTAAGTTCTGGAAATTAAGTCTTTGAGGACGACAACTTCCCCACAGCCCTCAGGGCAAGGGTTGTAAGTTATGCCCAGGAGGCATATAAGGTTTTGTAAAGACAACGTTGTTGTAGAAACTTCAGAAAGGGCTCATTCGATTGGAAATTTAAATGGCTAGTTCCCTTTTTAATAGTCGAAAGTGATTCTTAGGCAACTGACACCCTTCCACGCCCACCATTTCCCCAAACACATCCAATCAAAAGTTTGATATCGCCATTTTGTTCAACGCAGTTGAAAGTTCTGGAAATTATATGTTTGAGCAGGACACTCCCCCCACAGTCTTCAGGGGCAAGGGTTATAAGTTATGCCCTTGGGGCATATATGGTTCTTATGAAAGGAATGCTTGTATAAACTTCAGAGATTGCTAATTTGATTGGAAATTGAAAGTTCTAGTTCACTTTTTAAGCGTCAAAGATATTGGAGGGTAACCAGCTCCCCTCCCCCCAAACCTTTCCCCCCCAAGTACATCCAATAAAAATTTTAAGATAGCTATTTTTTTAATATAGTTCAAAGATCACATAACAAAAATTCTGGTGTCGACACAACCCCCCAGGGCCCGGGGGCAGGCGTTGTAAGTTATGCCTTGGGGGCATATATGGGTCTTATGGAAGGGATGCTCGTATTAACTTCAAAGAGGGCTCATTTGATTGGAAATTGAAAGTTCTTGTTCACTTTTTAAGAGTCAAAAGAGATTGGAGGGCACCTAGCCCCCCCCCTCCACGCCCTTTTTTTTTCCTCAAACCGATTCGATAAGAATTTTGAGATAGCTTTTTTTAAAAGTTCAAAGACCATATAACAAAACTCCGGGTTCGACACAGCACCCCAGGACCCGAGGGCAGGTGTTGTAAGTTATGCCCTGGGGGAATATATGGTTCTTATTGAAGGGATGCTCGTAAAAACTCCAGAGATGGCTCATTTGATTGGAAATTGAAAGTTCTAGTTCGGTTTTTAGAGTAAAAAGAGATTGGAGGTTACCTAGCCCCCCACGCCCCTTTTTCCCCAAATGCATCGAATAAAAATTTTGAGATAGCCATTAAGTTAAAAATTGCTCAAAAGTCAGATAACAAAAACTCAGGTGTCGTCACAGCCCTCCAGAACCCGGGGACAGGTGTTGTAAGTTATGCCCTGGGAAATATATCGTTCGTATGAAAGGGATGCTCGTATAAACTTCAGAGGGGACTAAAAAAATATAGTAGTTTTTAATATTTACAATTAGCATATAAATGAGGCTATTAAAACTGAAACATGTCACAAAGACAATCGATCGTTTCAATGACAAAATGTTATCTTATATCCAGTTTGAATCCGATTTTATTGGTTTTACTTATATTGGTTTTACATGATTTTTATTAAAATATAGTATTATATAATTCACATTAAAAAATATGTGTTAACACCGAAACATAATGACTCTCATTGAATCTTCAGGCATATACAGAATTAGTTCAAAGGAAGGGGTTGGAATGGTGGTTGAAAAATCGATACTTATCAATTAAAAGTAAAGAATTTGGGACTTTACCAGAGAGAGGGATTTTCCCTTGAGAACTTTCCGACGGATTGGGGAATTTCTGGGGAAGGGGATGCCGGTTCCCTATCTAACTTGAAGATTCCATAACTTGTCATAAATTCAGAGGATAAAGACAGGAGCTAGAATTTTTGTTCAGGAAGTGATGGTATTTCTTGGGAGAGGGTGAGGGAAGAGGTTCTACCCAACTTTCTATATTTTGCATTAGTGGAGAGGCAAAGGCTCCTCAGTTAGGTTCAGTAGATTGTCAAATAAAAAATTTTTTTGTCATTTTTGTGCCCAAAATTTATTTCTGAGTGGCCTTCTCTGAATAAATTATTAAAAATTAAAAAAAAACTTTTAGACTAATTATTTATTATTCCTAACACTACTCCACTTAACTTTACCACAATCTTCCGCTGCCCTCCCCCGCAAAAAAAAAAAATATATAGGCCTAACTAGAATTTAATCCTACTTATTTTCAATGAATTTCCCATGCTTGATTTTTTCTAAAAGTTTATTCACGACTAAGGAGGAAAGCCAACGTCAATTTAGCAACGAACAAACTCATGAATAATATTTAAACTTGAGCTATATATTTGCACATTAAGAGAGAGGTTAAGTAAAGGGAGGCAGTTTTTTTAGGAATGATATAAATAAGAATAAAAAATAAATTAAAAGAAGTTTTCAATTTTTCAAATTGGCCTACATAAGGGCTATTAAGTAATCAACATGCTTAGAGAACAATTCTTTCTCCATAGTTTTTGCAGAAAATATCCAATAAGAAATGAACTACGGTATCCATTTCCATTTTTTTTCAAAGGTTTCAATAACTGTAACTATTCTGTATAACTGTTATAGAAACTTTGAGGGGACGTTTAGACCAATAGATATTAATGTAAATGAATAAATAAATCTTAAAACGAGTGAAACTTAAATTGAATATGCAAATCAAGCTTGAATCGAATAAAAATAACTACAAACAAGAGTTTGGGTATCGCCTCACTGCAGAAGCCTAAAACCTACTGCGTCATTGGCGCTTTACAGAAAACGAATTATATTACAAATGTTTTCTTTCGAACTAAATATTGAAAATAAATATTAAAATTACAGTAAAATTTTGAACTGATGAGGTTTCAGAAATTAATATTATTATACATCAAATATTCAGTTAATTTATTAGTTCTTTCCAAGATTGTTCAAGACAAATATAGTTTCACTACAAACAAAATTTGGATACTGCCCCCTTCTTTAACTGTAAAAACCTAAAGCCTTCTGCGTCATTGGCGCTTCACTGAAAACGAATTACTCATATATTAAAAATTTATTTTTTTCCAGTTCTTACAGCATTGAAAATGAAAATAAAAATTACAGTGAAAACAAAATCTTGAACTGATGGATCTTTCAACAATTAATATCATTATATATCTAATATTCAATTTGATTTTGTTTATACTTTCCAAGACTGTTCAAGACTCATATAGTTTTCTAGCTCTGTGATTGGTTTAGATGGAGGGTGTGGTCTTGTTCGTGTCGTATTATAGCCCTCTGATTAGCTGTGACCTTGTTCGTCCTGGATTGGATACACGCTCTCTACTCCCCCCCCCCCCCGAAAAAAACCCAAGGAAAATACTCCCCTGCGGAAAATACCCCCCGGAAAATATCCCCGTGTAAAATAACCCCCTTGGAAAATACCCCCACCCCCGTGGAAAATGCTCCCCTCCCCGCTGAAAATATCCCACAGTAAATACCCCCTAAAAATACCCACCAACGACAAATACCCCCCCCCCCCGGGGAAAATAAACCCGGTGAAAATAAGGCTTTCCCCTGGAGAATACCCCCGAGGAAAATACCCCCGCGGAAAATATCTCCCTGGAAAATACCCCACAGAAAATACCCCCCCAAGCAAAATACCCCCCACGGAAAAATACTTCCCCGCGGAAAATACCCTCCCCCCCACCCTTGGAAAATAGGTTTTCCAAATATAAGAATTTTATTTGAGTTTTTTTTCCGTAGTGAGAAGAAATTTTTGTACTTGTGCATTATACGCCACTCCCCCACCCCCCGGAAAATAATGCTTTCCAAATTTGAGAATTTTGTTTGAGTTTTTTTTTTTCCATAGAGAGGAGGAATTTTGGTACTTGTGTATTATACGCCACTCACTCAAGTTTACGCTGTGTAAAACTCGAGAACAAACAGGCTTCTTTGTTAGTTTATTTCAGCTTAGCGCGAGACAACACAAAGACAAGTGACAAAATAGATTGGAAATATACAATTTTGGGCTACATAATTTGCCCATAAGGGGGGTGGGGTAAAGGATTTCGACAGTTTGAAATTTGAAAACAATTTTTACTTAATAATATGCAGAATAATTGTACCTAACACATTTTTCATGCAGACCCACTATACTTTACCCCCCCTCCCCCTAATGGGCAAATACATAGCCCAAAATTGTTTCTAAAGCAACAAAGAAGCTAACGAAGAAACCGGTGTGTTCTCAAGTTTTACACATCGTAAGCTTGAGTGAGTGGCGTATAATGCATAAGTACCGAATTGTTTCATGGAGAGAGAGCTGGATTGTCCGGTATTATTTAAAAATGATAAAAAATTAAATTGTTAAAGTTTAGACTTTTTGTCATAATTCTTTAAGAACGATTCCTGAAACACAATGGCCGTTTAACTAGAACAATAAGCTTTGTTCTAAATTCTATAAAAAGAACTTTAGCGTAAAGAGTGAGGTCTTGAGGAGGAGGTAACCCCTTTCATATACGTAATAATTTCTGTTCGTTTTAAGGTTTGAGGTTGCTCCTTACTTGCAGTTGAAAACTTGTTGTTTTTTTTTTTAGTTAATTATTTACAGATAGTTTTTTTTTCATGGGAAAGATACTGAACAAGTTCTTTTGAGAAAAGTACAGAGCCTCATTGTACCAAAAAATGAGCTAAAATAAAGTAAAATTTTTCAAAGTAAAAACTATGGAGCCTAATAGAAAAAACAAAAGATATAAAATATTTGTTTTTCTATGAAAAAGACTATGTCAATAAAATGAATAGAAATTAATTTAAAAAGCTTTTTTCTAGAAAAGAAGTTTGTCAAAGAATAGTAAATAGCCTCGTTCAGCCAAAAATGAGTAGAAATAAATTTAAATAATTTCCGAGCGTAAAACTACCACAAATCAGCATCAATAAATGAATTAAAACCAAAATGAACAGAAATTGCAATAAATAACTAATTCAAACTCAAAACAAGCAAAAATTAATATGAGTAGGGCTGACAACGCCCACACCTCTTCAAGACCAGAACAGAGTTTGCACTTTACTGAAAACAAAATACATTTTAAATGTTTTCACTTTTTTGACTTTAACAAATAAAGAAGTATTAAGACTATAAGGAATGAATGTCAGAATATGTATATCAAACTGGCAATGCACAGTTTTTTTTTTTTTTTTTTTTTTTTTATTTATTTATTTTTTTTTTTTAATAAAGTGCAAATTATATTCTCGTCTTGAGAAAACATGGGTTTTGTCAGCCATACTTCTTTCAATTTTTGCTCGTTTCGATTTTGACTAGGTTATCTATTGTAATTTCTGTTAGTTTTGGGTTTCATTTATTTATTAATGGTGACTTCCGGTAGTTTTACACTTAGAAGATATAAAACAAACTCGTAGAATTTGACAACGCTTTCGTCGGTAACAACAAAAACAATAAGAATTTGTTGGTTCCCAAAGCCAACTATCCTTTCAAAGGATAGCTTTTTAAACTTTTTGGTGCCATATGTTTTAGCTTAATTTTGATGATTGTTCGCCTAAATTTTTTTCTTCTTCATTTTTTTTTTAATTTGGCATCCACTACTGCCAAAAAGTGCAGAAGTTCATATAGAAGTCTTTTCAACAAAAATGGATTTGCGTTTTTTCAAGTTTTGAAGATACTTTTGGTATATAAATTCCTCTTTCCCCCGTTCCTTAGCACTTTTCAACGAAACTAAAAAAAACTCAAATAAAATTCTCAAATTTGGAACCTTATTTCCCGCAGGGGGGGGGGGTATTTTCCGGGAAGTATTTTCCACGTGGGGTATTTTCTACGTGGGCTATTTTACAAGGGGTATTTTCCAGGGGGAGGGGTATTTTCCAGGGTTTGTGGTATTTTCCGGGGGTAAACGCCTAGAACCATTCCCATAGCTAATTTTTTCCATAGCTCTGCTATAGCAGAAGGGGTTATTTTTCCTTACTCAAATGAGCAAAACCTAGATTAGTTTATAAGGCTTCGAACTAATTTTGCCGTCTCTCTCTGGCCGGGCTCCCCGCTTTCTTGGGATTTCTTATTAAATGGATAACTTTAGAAAAGGATAATTTAGGATAAGTTTGAACAACTTTTACGTTTGCTATAAGCTTTCTAGTATTTCCCTCGAAAATAAAATTGAAGGGTCTAGATTTCTTAGGAATACTGTCAGTAGTATTTAACATAATTCTCACTGTACTTTTATTATAAAGCTTCACGTTAACTAAACAACCAGCCTTCACAGCTGAAAATAAAATATTCTTAAGCTTTGCTACCTGATTAATTGCTAAAGACGAGGATAATGTCTACATAACAATAGCACCGACGTAAATTTTTCATCTTTTAAACATTATTAAGAATGAAAAAACAACTCTTTTCAATTGAAAGTAATGAGTTAAAATAAGTAGTACCGTTGTACCATTGTACCGTTAGTACCGTTGAAAAAGCTTCTTGTTCTAATCAGACAACGCTTGTGTTTGAGGAGTTGCTCTAAAGATTTGGGGCAACAAGTCAAAATTTATAGTAATGGGTGAGGTACTGAAGAGGGGGCTACCCCCCCATATATACGGAATGATTTCTGTTCGTTTTAGATTTTATAGTTGCTCTTTACTTTGATTAAAAAGATTCTTTAATTTCTAATGGTTTTTTAAATAATGCCAGAAAACCTGGCCCCCTCCATGAAATCCCACCCCAAAGAAAAAAAAAATTAGTTGAAGTATTTTTCCATTCAAAAATTCCCCGAAAAATTCGCCGAAAAATTCCCTCTAAAAATTTTATTCTCGCTAAAAAATGTCCCCCGTAAAATTTCTTGCTGGCGAATCAAGTCAAACTTTAAAGATATGGGTGAGGTACTGAAGAGGGGGCCATCCCCCCACATGTACGAAATAATTTCTGATCGTTTTATGTTTTATAGCTGCTCCTTGGTTTCAGCTGAAAAAAAATGATGTTTTTTCTTTAATTTCTAATGGTTTTTTAAATAATGCCAGAAAACCTGGCCCCCTCCATGAAATCCCACCCCAAAGAAAAAAAAATTCAGTTATAGTATTTTTCCATGTAAAACACCCACCTCGCCGAAAAATTCCCTTCAAAAATTTCTATTCTCGCTTAAAATTCCTCCTGTAAAATTTCTTGCGGACGAATCAGTCTGAAAAATTCTTTTTAACATACTTTCTTTTAAAAAAGACATTAGTTTCAAATCGTTTTTCAAAACAAAATGGAAATCACCTTCCGTGGAAACTTTTCCCGAGTATCCCCTCCCTCCGTGGGATCCTGTTGATCCTGTTAAAAGTTATTCAATGGATAATTTCTCCCTGGAAAATTACCCCATGAAAAATTTCTCTCGTAGATATCCCCCTGCCATGAAAAAATCGCCTAGAAAATACCAACCCAGCTGAAAATTTCTTTTAGAAAATTTTTCTTGAGTGAGTGGAAACTTGAGTGAGTGGCATATAATACACAAGTACCAAAATTTCTTACCCCTAGCGAAAACAAAAAATCAAAACTCAAATAAAATTCTCAAATTTGCAAAAGCCTTATTTTCCAAGGGGGGTATTTTTCAGGGAATAAATGTGTGTGTGTGTGTGGGGGGGGGGGGTAAATTAATGATATACTCATCATTGTTCTTAGACTGCTGATCAGAGCAGAATGTTTAAAGATGTTCGCAAAAAAACGCTACAAGGTCTAAGATCTTAGTACTAAGATTTCACTTTTAAGCGTTCTTTGTCAAAAGATGTAAGATCTTAGCACAAAGATGAGTAAAAGAACGGCCCTTATGATGTAGGTTCTTTTGGTCTAACCTGACGAGTGACGATATTTTACGCTTTCCAGAGATACACTATTATTCCTACAAACACTTCACTATTTTAAGATGCACTTGGCTTATACACTCGCAAGTGATCTTCCTCCATACCACCCTGCTTAGAAACAGATCAACAAAAGGTAAAATATGATGTCGGGGTATCTCCTACTCCCTCCCCGCAGAATTTGGTTCACACATAGTATTTAATGATTAAAACATACGGATTCTTTTTTTGAAGGAGGGCAGGGAGGAGGAGATATTTCTATGGGGGATTTTTTCATGAGGAGGACAGTGCCCGAGGGAAATTCTCCAGGATACATTTTACATGGGGGAGGGGAAGAGCATGGCCTGAAAAATGGTCGGAAATTAAATTGAAAAACCCTTTTTTTCAACTGAAAGTAAGAAAAAACATTGAAACTTAAAATAAACAGAAATTATTCCGTGTATGCCCCTCCTCAATCCCTCGCACTTTACGCTAAAGTTTGACTTTTTGATAAATTCTTATAAGAAAGACTGTTCAAGCACCAGGGCCACTGAATTTGAACGAGAAGTGTTTTAAAGAACTTTAAGACTTAATTGCACAAAGCAAGGGATCGAGGAGGGGGGAGCCCCCCTCGTATACAAAATTAATAGCATTAGCACTAATTTATTCCTGACTACTGTGTAATATTTTCCAAGACTCTTCTTATAGGCACGAAAACTACAGTTCCCAGCTTTCATCATTTCTAATTTTAAAAAAAAATGTACTTTAAATCTTTACATAAGCCTTCAACTATAAAATTGTACAACTACAACGCGGAAAATTAGGACTGGATACATAATTTAGTTATTTTTGTTTTAGCTATTTTTTATTTTAAATTAAATTTTTTTATGTTGGGTTATTTTGAACGGAATCATATACGAAATATATGGAAATCATGGAATAATTTCAACTCGTTTTAAATTTTAGTGTTGCTCCCTACTTTCAGTTGAAACAACTCTTTTTTATTTCATCTGGTAAGAGTTTCAACCGGGACATCCCTGAGTAGATTTACGATACGGCGTTATGAATAAAATCACCAGTCTGGAATAGCAAGGTATACGTGTAACTCAATCCTCGCTTAAATCAACACCATTCAACTCAACCCCTGTTTATCGGACTCAAATCCATTTAACTCAACCGCCATACAATTTGCTGTGGTTGACCAAATCCTAACAAAATATTCAATAATAATAATATCAGTACCACTAGCTTCCTTATTTTATGCTCTTTCTAAACATTATGGTCGCTTTTCCGACAATACACCCCTTTCCCCAGGTGGTCCCAGATACGAACCTGATAATACACTTCTCCGTTGTTTTGCATCTTTTGAAACGCCATGTCTTCCTTATTAGCCGTTTTCTTCCATTCTTGACCTGGTGAAAAGCTTTCCGCCAAGAGATTTCAATACAATTTTTGGATAAAAATATTAGTTGAAATAATGTTGAAATAGGGATGACAATGGAAAGAAACATGATAAACCGACTAATAGAAACATGCTGCAATTATAAAGTAAAAATTTTATTGTTCTAGTGTTTTCTTTTAGCTTCTTATATACCCTAGGGCTATCATAGCATTCCTAGGATTGGTAGTGCCCGGGGAACATTTAATTTCAGCGCACCCACCTGACTGAAATATAAGCAAAAAAGGGTACTGTTCTATTATCTGTAACACAGGCGAGAAGTGAAGTTTGTTTAACGCTAATGAAATAAAAGAAAATGGGATGAAAATATAATAGTTTAGAAACAAATTCCGGCTATATATTTGCACATCAAGAGGGTTAGGGGTAAAGTTTAGCATATATTAAATACGCAATCTAACCTAACTGAGGTATGTTTTTCCCTCTAAACCCCAAAACCCATAGTTTAAATATTGTAAACGCAATTACAAACCACGGTTTGCGATCGAATTCTCTATTGACAAATACCCGCTTGACTAGATTCTTTTATCATCTATCTTGTGCCCCCCCAAGGTGCCCAGGGCAGTTTCCCCGGTTACCCCCCTTCTTTTGACTGGTTCTGTGTGAGCAATCCTTTCTAGAACCGTTCATTCTCATGTCTAAGAGCTTCTGGAAAGCGGTGATAAGGAGGTGGAGTATCTGAATAGCGGTTAAGAATTGACATATATGCTTCTTATTCTACACCTTCCTATAGGATGGTATAGAGTAGGAATCCTTAGGAATTTTTCTGGCCGTGGAAAAAAGGGAACATGTGATAGAAGAATGTTCAGCAAGAATAGACATCGGCAGGTGATTTTTTATGAGTTAATTGCTAAGTTGGAGGATATAGTAGGGGAAGGAAGAGTTCGACAGCTGGCAAAAGTATAAGATAAAGGTTGGAGATTGAAACCCATCTTGAATTCCTCCAACCAATAATTAGTTGTTGGTTTTTTTTTTTTGGGGGGGGGAGGGGGTGCAGAGCCGATAGGCCTGTGAGCCCTGAGCCTATGCCCAACGTGTATGGGTCCATAAAATAATGAGGCATAAAATAAAGAATCTTATACTACCACTTTTATTTACTAGATGTGATCAGACAGAGCAAATTTACCCCCTCACCATTTAACTTACCTATCTTAACCGAACCTGTTTCAAGATGTGAATTGAATGATGGTTGAGTTGTACGGGCGTTGAAATAAACGGCAATGAATTGTATAGGGCTTTGGGTTGCATGGGTGTTGATCTGAACGGCGGTTGAGTTGAATGGGAGTTGAGCAAAACGAGCGTTGATTTAAATGGGTTAAATTGAATGGAGTTGAATTAAATAAGGGTTGAGTTACATAGAAACTGAATATCAATCAAGCATTTTAACAAAAAAAATTAAAAATTTGGATTTGTCGATTGTATCACCGGCAAGACATGACAGAAGAGCCCAAATCTGTCCCTAGGGCGCATCTGGCGCATCTCTGACTTCTTCTAACTACGATATTTACATTTTAATACATTTTTCCCATTTGGGTGCTTTTATTAGAATTTATGCCCCTTTCCCCTCCCAAATAGTGGAGGAGAAGATCCTTCACACATACCTCATTTTGGCACATTTTACTCTAGAATTTTGAACCCTAGGAGTAGTATCTTTTATTATTAAAAAAGGCTAGCAAAATTTAATATACGATACAAACAAAAATTAAATTATCTAAGGAATTTTAATTGACGAAATAAAACAATCCTCTTACCGTTTGTTTGGTTGATTGCAATTCGTTTCATCAATACCACTTAGACAGTCTAGTGAGCCATCACAGCGCCACTCATTTGGCACGCACATTATGTCGCAGAAAAAATGATCTGGATCGCAAGTTTTTTCCTAGAATTAAACAATTATTTCAAAACAGATTCCGAAGCTGTTTTTCAAGTGGGAGAAACGCATAAAGTTTTTTTAATGCAGTTTTTATGGAGGTATGGTAGTAGTAAGTATTACGAGCACTTTAAGGTCCACAAGGACAGACCTTTAAGGTCCAAACCGGCGGTCCAAACCGGCGTTTCTGACCTCTGTTTCGTGGCCCTTCAGGCAGGAAATGTAATAGGGGTTGGGGGCCAGCCGTCCTGTGCTTTCACACACCATTCCTGCTTTCTCCAGTTACCCATTTTTAGATCTGGGTCAGCTCTGATTGAGCTTACAGAGTCAAACCAATGACCCCCGTCCTAAACCAAATAGCCAGCCATGCCAGGAATCGAACCCGTGTCCCTCGAACAAAGAACTCCCAACCCTGTGCGCCAACCACCTAGCCGGGATTGCTTCAAAAGAAACTGAAAAATAACGTTTTAGGGTTACAAGAAACTCAATTACTTTATGAGATACTTTATACGAAACTGAAAAAGAAACTGTTAAGGGAACTGTATAAGAAAACAAATTAAGAGGTGTAAGTAAAGAGCTCCACAGCTCTCCCCCCTCTGGACTGTTATGTACCTAATTGAACGCATTTTGCCTTTATTAGTAACCTTCAAAACTGCCACTCGTCTGCATAAAAAGTTTGCCAAAGATCTCCTTAGCAAGCCCCTCCGCCTCAACCAAGGTGCGATGGTAAATGTAATGTCATTTTCTTGATAGCTTTGGAAAACGAATTCCCAAAATATATTTTGATTGGCTGTAATGACCACTGAAGGCAAACACAATTCTGCAAGGCCTATAAATTTGCATCTATAACCTTTGTTTTAAAGGTAAAAAAACGTTGTTTTAAACAACGTATTACCTTTAGATAGTATTTCTTGCCTCTTAAAGATTCGTTGAAATCACCGTATTAAAAGTAACAGGCTGACAAATGAATTAAGAAAACGAATGATTCAATCATCAAGATAAAGCACATTTAGAAGGAGCGACCCGGCTCAATAGTAACCGAAAATCTAAAAAACGGGATTTGATACCAATAGATACATCAAAAGAATCAGATTTTAATACTGATTTCAAATATATAAGTTTCATCAATTTTAGTCCTACCCATCAAAAGTTACGCACCTGAGAAAATTTGGCTGATTTTCGAAAAAAAGGGGAAACACCCCTTAAAAGCTACACAACCTTAATGAAAATCACACCATCAGATACAGCGTATCACAGAACCCTACTGTAGAAGTTTCAAGCTCCTATCTGGAAAAATGTGGAATGTTGTAGTTTTTGCCAGAAGAAAAGACCACGGATGCGTGTTTATTTGTTTTTTGTTGTTTTTTTTTTCCAGGGGTGATCGTATCGACCCAGTGGTCTTAGCATATCGTCGGAGGGCTAAAGTTCTAGTGCTCTTTTTAAGTGACCAAAACAATGGAGGGCCACTAGGCCCCCTCCCACGCTCATTTTTTTCCCAAAGTCACCCGATCAAAATTTTGAGATAGCCATTTTGTTTAGAATGGTCGAAAATATTATATATATTTCTTTTAGGATGACTTAGTCCCCCAAAGTCTACGGGGGAAGGGCTGAAAGTTATGAACTTTACCCAATGCTTACATATAGTATTGGTTATTGGGAAATATATAGACGTTTTCAAGGGGGATTTTTTTCTGGTAGGGGGGGGGGGGGGGGTCAGGGGTTATGTGGGAGGATCTTTCAATGAAGGAAGTTTTCATGGGGGAATGGATATTGCTATGAAGGGGGCGCCGGATTTCCCAGCATTATTTAAAAAACGATCAGAAATTAAATAAAAAAAAACAACATTTTTTCAACTGAAAGTAAGGAGCCAAATCAAAACTTAAAACGAACAGAAATTATTAAGTATATGATTTCGTTTGCCCCCTAGTCAATACCTCACTCTTTAAGCCAAAAATTTTTTAGTACTTTCATAAGAGCTATTTATTCTAATTAACGGCCTTTGTGATTAAGGGGTCATTTTTAAAGAATTGGAGCAAAATTCGAACTTTAGCGTAAAGAGTAAGGTATTGACTAGGGGGTGAACCCCCTAAAATACGTAATAAAAATATATGGATATAGAAGTTCGTTACGTAAGTTAATTCGTAAGTTACGTATATTTATTACTAATAAAAACATTCGTAAATAAAATTAAACGAATTTCGAGAAAGCCATTTAACCAAATAAAAGTAAAATTAATATGCAATTTTTTTTTAATTATTCATGTACGGTGAGCCAAAATCAAAACCTCCATTAATTCAAAAACGTTCAAAATCTAAATAAAAAATGAGTTTTTTTTTAACTAAAAGTAAGGAGCAACATTAAAACTTAAAACGAACAGAAATTATTCCGTATATGAAAGGGGCTGTCCCCTCCTCAACACCTCGCTCTTTACGCTAAAGTTAGACTCTTTCTCACAACTCTATTTTTTAAAACAATAAAAACTTTAGCGTAAAGAGCGAGGCGTTGAGGAGGGGACAGTCCCTGCCATATACTGAATAATTTCTGTTCGTTTTAAGTTTCAATGCTGCTCCTTACTTTCATTTAAAAAAAACTTGTTTTTTTTATTTAATCAAGATAAAGCACATGTTGGCTAAAGTACGTATAAGTCTTACAAAAAAAAAAAAAACTATTTTTAGAACACTTTCATCTCCTAATGCACAAATATGTAAAAAATTAGTTTTTTTTTCTGCCGTCTTCAAGGACCTCGTCTATGTCTCGCCTCGCCAAGAACCTTGCTATCATAGGCGGCGCAATAGCGCTGTCTAAGTAAAAAACGAAGATGGCACAATGTGTTATTTATCTATTTTTTGGTTTGTTTTAGACCAGGGCACTTCATATCGAAGGAGCTGTCGCAGAAACTTTGAAAAGGGCTCATTCGATTAAAAATAGAAAGGGCTAGAGCCCTTTTTAATAGTCAAAAGTGATTGGAGGTTAACTAATCCCCCTCATACACCCACTATTTCCCCAAACATATCCAATCAAAATTTTGAGATAGCCATTTTGTTCAATGCAGTTGAAAAATAAGGAAATTATGTCTTTGAGGATGACAACCCCCCACAGCGCTCAGGGCAAGGGTTGTAAGTTATGCCCTGGGGGCATTCAAGATTTTTATAGAAAGCGTTATCGTAGAAACTTCAAAAAGGGCTCATTTGGTTCGATTGAGAGGGCTAGTGCTCTTTTTAATAGTCGAAAGTGATCGGAGGGCAAATGCCCCCCACGGCCATCATTTCCCAAACACTTCTGATTAAAATTTTGATATAGCCATTTTGTTCAACGTAGTTGAAAGGTCCGGAAATTAGGTTTTTGAGTATAACAATCCCTCCCACAGCCCTCAGGGCAAGGATTGTAAGTTGTGCCCTTGGGGAATAAAAGGTTTTTATAGAAACTGTTGTCGGAGAAACTTCAAAAAGGGCTTATTCGATTGGAAATTAAGAGCCTGTCTAATAGTCAAAAGAGATTTGGTGGTAGCTAACCCCTTCCTACGCCCACTATTTCCCCAAACACATCCAATCAAAATTTTTAGACAGCCATTTTGTTCAACGTAGTTGAAAAGTCTGGAAAATTATGTCTTTGAGGATGACAACCCTCCACAACCCTCAGGGCAAGGGTTGTAAGTTATACCCTGGGGGTATTTAAGGTTTTTTATAGAAAATGTTGTCTAGAAACCTCGAAAAGGGCTCATTTGATTGGAAATTGAGAAGGCTAGTGCCCTTTTATTAGTAGAAAGTGATCGGAGGGAAATATGCCCCCCCACGCCAATAATTTCCCCAAACACTTCCAATCAAAATTTTGAGACATCCATTTTGTTCAACGTAGTTGAAAGGTCCGGAAATTGTGTCTTTAAGGATGACAACCCCCACATCCCCAGCCCTCAGCGCAAATGTTGTAGGTTATGCCCTGGCGGCATATAAGGTTTTTATAGAAATATTGGTCGCATAAACTTTGGGGGGGGGGGGCTCATTGGATTGGTAATCAGGAGCTCTAGTGCCCTTTTAAGAGTCAAAGCGATCGAAGGACAGCTACCCCCTCCCACACACACACTTCTTATTGTCCCGAATTGCATCTAATAGAAATTTTGAGATAGCCATTTTATTTGAAATAGTCCAAATATCATATAGCAAGGCTTGAAACAAACCCCCAGAGCCTGGGGTCAAGGGTTTTAAGTTATGCCACGGGGGCATTTAAGGTTTTTATGGAAGGGATGGTTGTATAAACTTTAGAGGAGGCTCATTCGGTTGAAAATTTGAAGTTCTAATTCCATATTAAGAGTCAAAAGTGATGGAGGGCAGGTAGCTCCCCATCCCAACTACCCCTCTTCATCAAACGAATCTGATTAAAATTGTGAGATAGCGATTTTGCTCAAAATAGTCTAAAGAACATATAACAATGCCTCTAGGGTTGACACAACCCTTCAGTGCCCTGGGATAGGGTTGTAAGTCATGCCCTGGAGGCATATAAAATTTTTAGGGAATGGGTGGTCATATAAAATTCAGATGGGGCTCTCTTTGTTTGAAATTGGAAGTTTTAGTGCCCTTTTTAAGTTTCAAAGTGATTAAAGAACAACCAGCCTCCCCCCCTCCACGCTCATCATTTCTCTTAATACCTCCTATCAGTAGAGAGGGAGGTGCTACTCCCGTACGAACACCCTGCTGCCACCTACAACTTTTTTGCACCCCAAATAAGGGCATGGAATCCCTAGGGAGAATGATTGCGTAATCGGTCAATGACCTCTTTCTCCAGGTGTGTTTTTGGCACGCTCTCAGCGAATGTCAAGGTCGATGTTGTTGTTGTTGTTGTTTTGGCCATGTGCATAGGGTCATTAGGGAGAACACGTGGTTAATTAAAGCGATTGGGAATTTGGAACGCCGGTGCTGTCGACCTCAATTCACCTATCGTGAATCAATAATTCCCCTTAGAAACAACAAATTAATTTCCCCTTTCATGACAGATCAATCAATCAATGACATCATCTGTCAGACTTTAAAAATTTCCGCCTAGAAACGATTCTCCAGGAATAGATCCAAGTCATTAATGTCTTTGACTCGGAAACAACTCTTTGGAGTTCGACCAAAAGGATATTAATAGCCAAAGGCCATGGAAACAATTCTCCAAGAAACATCTTAGCGATGAATTGTTTTAGCGCGCGAAAGGGTTTCTTTTGTAATTTCAAATGTGAAAGCACAGGGATGCCAAACAAAAGGAACACGCTGAAATTACGTTTAGGGATTATTTGGGCGAAACTGTTTTAGACAGGTTATGGAACTATTTCGGCGAAACAGTTAGAGACATTTTAAAAGATGATTTTTGAAGAGATTTTAGAAGAGAATTTAATGGTGAAACTCTGTGGTCGTTATAATACACAAGTTTCATTTGAACAGTGTTGTGAGGTCCTCTAACCCAACCCCAAAGGGTTCCAGTCCTCCTACCCCAATCCCGAAGGAAGCCCCCGGTCCTCAAAGGTCCCCCAAGCTCCCAAAGGGCCACCGGCGCCCCCAAAGGCCCACCCAGACCTCCAAAGGCCATCCCAGGGCCCCCCAAAGGCCCATCGAGTTCCCAAAGGACCAACGGGGTCCCAAAGGCCCTCCACCGGTCCCCAACTGCCCCCCCGGACCCCCAAAGGCCCTCCCTGTGCCCCAAAGGCCCTCCATGTGCCCCAAAGGCCCTCCCCCGGCCCCCAAAGGTCCCCCGGACCAGAGAAGCGCAGCCGAGATGCGCCGTGGGCCAGGAAAGCGCCGCAGGATGTGTCGCAGGGATGCGCCACGGGTCAGGAAAGCGCAGCAGGGGATGCGCCGCAGGGAGGAACCGCACGGAAAGCGCCGCAGGAATGCGCTGCAGGAATGCGCCGCAAAAAGTAAACTAAAAAGTAAAAATTTCGAAATGTTATCCCCCAAACGCCCTCCTCAGACCCCCAAAGGCCCTCCCCTGGTCCTCAAAGGTCCCCCGGGCTCCCAAAGGGCCAACCGGCCTCCAAGGGTCCCCCGGGCCCCCAAAGGTTCTCCCCCGGTCCCCAAAGGTCCACTGGGCTCCCAAAGGCCCTCCCCGGTCCCCAAAGGTCCCCGGGCTCTCAAAAGACCACTCAATCCTCAAGGGCCCCCGGATCCCCAAACGTCCTCCCTGGGTCCCAAAGGTCCCCCCCGGTCCCCCGTCGTTCGTTGATGTGTGTTGTCTGAAACCTATGATTTGGGATGTGTAGTTTGCTACTTCAGGCTTTTCTGAGCTAAGGTTTCCTAGTATTTCCTAGGTGAATGTTGTCTGAAACCAATAGTTTGGGATGAGTAGTTTGCTATTTTTGACTTTTCTGAGCTAGGTTTCTTAGTCTTTCGTTGGTGTGTGTTGACTGAAACCTATGATTTGGGATGGTTAATTTGCTATTTTTGACTTTTCTGAGCTAGATTTCTTAGCCTTTCATAGGTGTCTCCTTTCTGAAAATTATGATTTGGGAGGTGTAGTTTGCTTTTTAGACTTTTCAGAGCTAGGATTCTTAGTCACTCATAGGTGTTTGTTGTCTGAAACTTCGAGTTTGGGATGAGTAGTTGGTTATTTCAGACTTTTCTGAGCTAAGGTTTCTTAGTATTTCGTAGGTGAATGCTGTCTGAAACTTATGATTTGGGATATGTAAATTACTATTTCGGGCTTTTTTGAGTTGGATTTCTTAGTCTTTCATAGGTGTGTGGTGACTGAAACTTATGATATGGGATATGTAGTTTGCTATTTTTGACTTTTCTGAGTTGGATTTCTTAGTCTTTCATAGGTGTGTGGTGTCTGAAACCTATGATTTGGGATGTGTAGTTTGCTATTTTCGACTTTTCTGAGCTAGGTTTCTTAGCCTTTCATAGGTATGTGTTGTTAGAACATTATGATTTGGGATGTGTAGTTTGCTATTTCAGGCTTTTCTGAGCTAAGGTTTTCTAGTATTTCATAGGTGAATGTTGTCTGAAACCAATAGTTTGGGATGAGTAGTTTGCTATTTTTGACTTTTCTGAGCTAGGTTTCTTAGTCTTTCGTTGGTGTGTGTTGACTGAAACCTATGATTTGGGATATGTAGTTTGCTATTTTTGACTTTTCTGAGCTGGATTTCTTAGTCTTTCATAGGTGTGTGTTGTCTGAAACCTATGATTTGGGATGGGTGGATTGCTACTTTTGATTTTTCTGACCTGGATTTCTTAGTCACTCATAGGTGTTTGTTGTCTGAAACCTATAGTTTGGGATGACTAGTTTGCTATTTTTGACTTTTCTGAGCTAGGTTTCTTAGCCGTTCATAGGTGAGTGTTGTCTGAAACTTATGATTTGGGATATGTAAATTACTATTTCTGACTTTTCATAACCAGATTTCTTAGTCTTTCATAGGTGTGTGGTGTCTGAAACCTATGATTTGGGATGCGTGGGTTGCTATTTTTTGACTTTTCTGAGCAAGGTTTCTTAGCCATTCGTAGGTGTGTGTTGACTGAAACCTATGATTTGGGATGGTTAATTTGCTATTTTTGACTTTTCTGAGCTAG
>CM051276.1:14210161-14322661 GCA_027921565.1 Artemia sinica | reverse complement strand
TACTAAGAAACCTTAGCTCAGAAAAGTCTGAAATAACCAACTACTCATCCCAAACTCGAAGTTTCAGACAACAAACACCTATGAGTGACTAAGAATCCTAGCTCTGAAAAGTCTAAAAAGCAAACTACACCTCCCAAATCATAATTTTCAGAAAGGAGACACCTATGAAAGGCTAAAAAATCTAGCTCAGAAAAGTCAAAAATAGCAAATTAACCATCCCAAATCATAGGTTTCAGTCAACACACACCAACGAAAGACTAAGAAACCTAGCTCAGAAAAGTCAAAAATAGCAAACTACTCATCCCAAACTATTGGTTTCAGACAACATTCACCTACGGAATACTAGAAAACTTTAGCTCAGAAAAGCCTGAAATAGCAAACTAAACATCCCAAATCATAATTTTCTAACAACACATATCTATGAAAGGCTAAGAAACCTAGCTCAGAAAAGTCGAAAATAGCAAACTACACATCCCAAATCATAGGTTTCAGACACCACACACCTATGAAAGACTAAGAAATCCAAATCAGAAAAGTCAAAAATAGCAAACTACATATCCCATATCATAAGTTTCAGTCACCACACCCCTATGAAAGACTAAGAAATCCAACTCAAAAAAGCCCGAAATAGTAATTTACATATCCCAAATCATAAGTTTCAGACAGCATTCACCTACGAAATACTAAGAAACCTTAGCTCAGAAAAGTCTGAAATAGCCAACTACTCATCCCAAACTCGAAGTTTCAGACAACAAACACCTGTGAGTGACTAAGAATCCTAGCTCTGAAAAGTCCAAAAAGCAAACTACACCTCCCAAATCATAATTTTCAGAAAGGACACACCTATGAAAGGCTAAGAAATCTAGCTCAGAAAAGTCAAAAATAGCAAATTAACCATCTCCAAATCATAGGTTTCAGTCAACACACACCAACGAAAGACTAAGAAACCTAGCTCAGAAAAGTCAAAAATAGCAAACTACTCATCCCAAACTATTGGTTTCAGACAACATTCACCTACGAAATACTAGAAAACTTTAGCTCAGAAAAGCCTGAAATAGCAAACTAAACATCCCAAATCATAATTTTCTATCAACACATATCTATGAAAGGCTAAGAAACCTAGCTCAGAAAAGTCGAAAATAGCAAACTACACATCCCAAATCATAGGTTTCAGACACCACACACCTATGAAAGACTAAGAAATCCAACTCAGAAAAGTCAAAAATAGCAAACTACATATCCCAAATCATAAGTTTCAGTCAACACACACCAACGAAAGGCTAAGAAACCTAGCTCATAAAAGCCTGAAAAAGCAAACTACTCATCCCAAACTATTGGTTTCAGACAACATTCACCTAGGAAATACTAGGAAACCTTAGCTCAGAAAAGCCTGAAGTAGCAAACTACACATCCCAAATCATAGGTTTCAGACAACACACATCAACGAACGACGGGGGACCGGGGGAGGACCTTTGGGACCCAGGGAGGACGTTTGGGGATCCGGGGGCCCTTGAGGATTGAGTGGTCTTTTGAGAGCCCGGGGGACCTTTGGGGACCGGGGAGGGCCTTTGGGAGCCCAGTGGACCTTTAGGGACCGGGGGAGAACCTTTGGGGGCCCGGGGGACCCTTGAAGGCCGGTTGGCCCTTTGGGAGCCCGGGGGACCTTTGAGGACCAGGGGAGGGCCTTTGGGGGTCTGAGGAGGGCGTTTGGGGGATAACATTTCGAAATTTTTACTTTTTAGTTTACTTTTTGCGGCGCATTCCTGCAGCGCATTCCTGCGGCGCTTTCCTGCGGTGCCTCCCTGCGGCGCATCCCCTGCGGCGCTTTCCTGACCCGTGGCGCATCCCTGCGACACATCCTGCGGCGCTTTCCTGGCCCACGGCGCATCTCGGCTGCGCTTCTCTGGTCCGGGGGACCTTTTGGGGCCGGGGGAGGGCCTTTGGGGCACATGGAGGGCCTTTGGGGCAAAGGGAGGGCCTTTGGGGGTCCGGGGGGGGACAGTTGGGGACCGGTGGAGGGCCTTTGGGACCCCGTTGGTCCTTTGGGAACTCGAAGGGCCTTTGGGAGGGCCCTGGAATGGCCTTTGGAGGTCTGGGTGGGCCTTTGGGGGCGCCGGTGGCCCTTTGGGAGTTTGGGGGGACCTTTGAGGACCGGGGGCTTCCTTCGGGATTGGGGTAGGAGGACTGGAACCCTTTGGGGTTGGGTTAGAGGACCTCACAACACTGTTCAAATGAAACTTGTGTATTATAACGACCACAGAGTTTCACCATTAAATTCTCTTCTAAAATCTCTTCAAAAATCATCTTTAAAATGTCTCTAACTGTTTCGCCGAAATAGTTCCATAACCTGTCTAAAACAGTTTCGCCCAAATAATCCCTAAACGTAATTTCAGCGTGTTCCTTTTGTTTGGCATCCCTGTGCTTTCACATTTGAAATTACAAAAGAAACCCTTTCGCGCGCTAAAACAATTCATCGCTAAGATGTTTCTTGGAGAATTGTTTCCATGGCCTTTGGCTATTAATATCCTTTTGGTCGAACTCCAAAGAGTTGTTTCCGAGTCAAAGACATTAATGACTTGGATCTATTCCTGGAGAATCGTTTCTAGGCGGAAATTTTTAAAGTCTGACAGATGATGTCATTGATTGATTGATCTGTCACGAAAGGGGAAATTAATTTGTTGTTTCTAAGGGGAATTATTGATTCACGATAGGTGAATTGAGGTCGACAGCACCGGTGTTCCAAATTCCCAATCGCTTTAATTAACCACGTGTTCTCCCTAATGACCCTATGCACATGGCCAAAACAACAACAACAACAACATCGACCTTGACATTCGCTGAGAGCGTGCCAAAAACACACCTGGAGAAAGAGGTCATTGACCGATTACGCAATCATTCTCCCTAGGGATTCCATGCCCTTATTTGGGGTGCAAAAAAGTTGTAGGTGGCAGCAGGGTGTTCGTACGGGAGTAGCACCTCCCTCTCTACTCCTATCAAAATTTGAAGATATCAATTTTGTTTATCGTAGTTGAAGGGTCCGGAAATTATGTCTATGAGGAAGACAACCCCCCCCCCCCTACAGCTCTCAGCGGAAGGGTTTTAAGTTATGCCCTTGGGGTATATAAGGTTTTTATAGAAAGGGTGGTCGTATATACTTTGGAGGGGACTCATTGGATTGGTAATCAGAAGGTCTAGTGCCCTTTGGAAAAGTCAAAGTGATCAGAGCGTAGCCCCCCCACCCACACAAACACGTCATGTTTTCCTGAGATGCTTCAAATAAAAATTTTGAGACAATCCTTTTATTAAAAATAGTCCAATGATCATATAACAAGGCTTTCAGGGTTGATACAAGCTACTAGAGCCTGAGGCCGAGGATTATAAGTTATACCCCTGAGGAATTTAAGGTCCTTATGGAAAGGATGGTTGTATAGACTTTAAAGGTGGCTGTCTCATTTGGTTGGAATTGGAAGTTCTAGTGCCCATTTAAGAGTCAATAGGGGCGGAAGTCAACTAGCCCCACCCCCACTACCCCTATTTTCACCAAACGCATCTGATTGAAATTATGCGATGACAATTTTGTTTAAAATAGTCTAAAGAACATATAACAATGATTCCAGGGTTGGCGCAAACCCACAGATCCCTGGGGCAAGGGCTTTAAATTATGCCCTGGGGGCATATATGGTTTTTATGGAATGCATGTAAAACTGTGCATCTTTGACTCCTACTTTCCCAAAATACTAAGGGCATTAAGATAAGTCTTTCAGGGAATGTTGACGGGAGTGTTGAAATAAATCATAGCATGTTATGTGTATATGGGTTTTCAAAAGGTTGTAACTCAGGAATGATGATGATCAATTGACCAAAAAGGCAATATTTGCAGGCTACCACTACTACAACTACTGCTGCGTCTACTGCTACAACAAATACTACTACTACTACCACTACTATCACTAAAACTACTACTTCTGCAGCGAGAACTAACAAGGCTGAGGATATTGAAAAAAAAAATATATTTGAGGATACGTTGAGGGGAAAGTTGAACTAAATCAATACATACTACGTGTATAGAGATTGCTGATAAGGGCGTATCAGCAATATTTTTGGACGGCTTATCATATCAAGAGGAAACTTCAGGGACATCATGAGTGGGATGTTCAGTTGACGAAAAGGCAAAATGTGGCTGCTACTACTGCTATTAATGCTGCTGCTACTGCTGTTACTACTGATAATTATGCACTATTACTACTACTATTGTTCCTACTGCTACCACTACTACTATGATACGAGTTGAATTAAGGCTACACGTATGAAGGTGAAAAGTTGACAGAATATTGAGGTGGAATTTGAATTAAATCAAAACACACTAAGTGCATGCAGATTGTTAAAAGAGTGTTTCTAAAGAATTGATTTGGGTATTAAGTTGAAAATTTCGGAGAATACTTAAAGGGGAAGATCAATTGACAAAAAGGCAACAGTATTAAGGTGAAAAGGGCGTCAAAAGGGTGTCAAAAGCGCACATCAACAATTTTTTTGGAACGGCTTAACATGTCAAGGTGAAACTTCCGGGACATCATGAAAGTGATGTTCAACTGACCAAAAGGCAATATGCACATGCTACTACCACTTATTAATACTGGTGCTACGACTACTACTAATCCAATACTAACACTGCAACTACTTCCACTACCACCAAAACTACTGTGATAATAGTACTATTAAGGCTAAGCCTATGAAGGTAAAATTTGAGAGAATATTGATGGCAAAGTCTAACTAACAAAAGACACTAAGTACATTTAGATTGTCTAAATAGCGTATCTTCAGAATTGATTTGCGTATTAAGTTGGAACTCTCAGGGAATACTTAAAGGGGAAGATCATTTGACCAAAAGGCAATATGTGCAAACTACTACTAATACTACTGCTACTCCACCGCTTGCTAGTTCTGTTAAGTCTATTACTATTGCTCCATCTATGACTTCTATTGCAACCACTTGTAAGGTTAAGAGCATTAAGATGAAAATTTCAAGAAGCATATGAATATACAGATTATCAAAAGAGCAAATCAACAATATCATAGCAATAGCTAATTGTATTAAGTTGAGTAATTATACTGCTGCTGTGACTACTATTACACCTATACCTAAGGGTATGAAGGTGAAATTTTCAAAGAATATTTCTGAAAATTTTTATTGTACGTATGACTACTACTGCTACTAAATCCAAGACTACTACTATTAACTCTACTCCTACTGCTACTACTATAATTACTATAACTACTACTACTAAAGCTGAGCCTACTACTATTAACTCTACTCCTACTGCTACTACTATAACTACTGGTGCTACTGCGGCTATTTATAAACCTAAGGGTATTAAGGCGAAGGGTATTAAGGGTAGTTGTATTGAAATAAATCGAAACGCACTATACCCGCATAGGTTGTCAAGAGGACGTATCAGCAATGCTTCAGAACTGGTTGATGGTATTAATTTGAAAAATTTCTTTCTGTGTTGAAGGGGATGTTGAAAAAAAGGTGCTATGTGCATACTGCTACTTAATGCCACTATTGCTACTACAACTATTGCTACTACACAAGCTAAGGGTATCAAGGTGAAGCTTTCAAGGAATATTAAGGTGGATGCTGAACTAAATCAAAGTGAGCTATGATCATGTAGATTGTCAATAGGGTGGCAAAGCAATATCACAATAACGGCTTATATTTTTAAGTTAGACCTTTCAGGGTAAGTTTTGACAGATTTTGAACTAACCAGAAGACACTAAGGGCATTTAGTTGTAACACTTAGGGGGAGTTTCAATTAAATGAAAAAAGTATACGCATGCAAGCATTAAAAGGGCGTATAAGCAATAGCATAGGCAGCGCTGCTCTATCATGGCTAGTAATATCACTGATATTTTAAAGGAGCTAATTTGATTGGAAATTTAAAGTTTTAGTGCCCGTTTTAAGAGTCAAAAGTGATTGGAGGGCATTCAGCCCTCTTTTTTAGCTCATAATTTTCCCAACACTTCCAATCAAAATGTAAGATAGTCATTTTGTTAAGTATAGCTGACCGTACTTGTATTTGTATCTCTAGAGCTATTGCGTAGGTCAGCATCCCACAGTTATGCAATTTGACCATTATGTTTAAAAACTAAATGTCGCCTTAAGATTAAATAAAAAAGCACTGTGTGTGTGCTGATTGCCAATAAGACATCTAAGCAGTATCCCAAGAACCACTGAGGGTATTATGTTCAAACTTTCGGGGCTACTTCTATTATTACTTCTGCTCTTAAAATATAACTAAATCAAAAGAATGTGACTGTATCCAAGCTTTCAAAGAGCATAGGTAACTTTATTGCGAATGATATCAAGTTTTATTTTTCAGGTCAACTAGATGAAGTATATAACTAAATTAAACACTACTATTTGTGTCCAGATTTTTAAAAGGGTTTATGTTGTTAAAAACTGTTGAAAAATTTCTCCAGCATACAAATAGCAGGCCAAAATATGAATTCTTAAAGAAATACCGAAAAGATTAAAACTATTATTTTCTTTTTCCCTAAAAAGACTATGTAAACATAAAACGAACAGAAATTAATTAAAAAAGCTTTTTCCACAAAATAAGTTTTTCAAAGAAAAGTAAAGAACTCCGTTAAACCAAGAATGAGCAAACATAAAATAAAAAAATCTACCAAGCGTGAAAGTACCACAAACCAGCATCGATAAATAAATGAAACCCAAAGCGTACAAGAATTACAATAAATAATCGAGTTAAACTCTAAACAATCAGAAATTAACATGAGCAGGGCTTAAAACCCCTATGCCTTCCCAAGGCCAGAACATAAGTTGCACTTTACTGAACTTTTTTTTTAATCTATTTTATAACTTTAATAAATCAAATATTATTAACATTTTAAGGAATAAATATCAGCATATGTGTTTTAAAATGACTATGCACATTCATTTTTACTTTTTTCAATAAAGTGCAAATCCCCCGGAAATTTCCTCCATGCGCAAAATACCCCTGGACAAATTCTTCCTACTTTGAACTGATTGGGATGGAAGAGGAGCTTGCGTAGCTGTGTTGGCCTCAGGCGACTTGGTGCTGCGGTGAGTTGTTAGTAGTAGTAGTAGGATTAAAGGATTAAAAGAAAAGTAATTTTAATCAAATTGTTGTGTCGTTGATCATACTTTTATTACAACGTATTTAGACATTTTAACACAAAGAAGCTGTTCCTTTTATTATTTCTATTTTAATTTTAGATTAGTTTTGTCCTTCACATTTATTAAACATCTCTTGCTATGTCCATTTTATGGGTTTAAAACAATATAGAATATAATAATAGAGAAAAATAATAATAATGCAATAATAATGAATTCTAAAGCAATAATAATGATAAAAATAAAGATTCGACTTCTCTAGGTTTATGTTTCAGTATTTTTCCTGTCTGGTTTAAGGAACTCCATGTGAATTGTATCGCGGGAGGGGGGGGGGGTAATAACAATAGGGCTAAACAGAAAGCAGTCGTCCTCGTCTGGGGGGGGGAACGTCATAAAGAAAGATTTAAAGGAAATGGGAACCTCCCGGGAGGGTATAAAAAGGGATGACAACCCCCCACCGCCCTCAGGGCAAGGGTTGTAAGTTATGCCCTGGGGGTAAATAAGGTTTTTATAGAAAGCGTTGTCGTAGAAACTTCAAAAAGGACTCATTCGAATGGAAAATGAAATAGCTAGTGCCCTTTTTAACAGTCGAAAGTGATTGGAAGGCAACTAACACCCCTTCCACGCCCACCATTTCCCTAAACACATCCAATCAAAATTTTGAGATAGCCATTTTGTTCCACGGAGTTGAAAGTTCTGGAAATTATATATTTTAGAAGGACACTCCCCCAGAGCTCTCAGGGCAGGGGTTATAAGTTATGCCCTGGGGGCATATAAGGTTTTCATAGAAAACGTTGTCGTAGAAACTTCAAAAGGGGCTCATTCAATTGGAAATTGAAATGGCTAGTGCCCTTTTTAATAGTCGAAAGTGATTGGAAGGCAACTAACACCCATTCCAGGCCCGCCATTTATCTAAACACATCCAATCAAAATTTTGAGATAGCCATTTTGTCCAACGTAGTTGAAAGTTCTGGAAATTAGGTCTTTGAGGATGATAACCCCCTCAGAGCCCTCAGGGCAAGGGTTGTAAATTGTTCCCTTGGGGCATATAAGGTTCTTATAGAAAATGTTAATGTAGAAACTTCAAAAGGGGCTCATTCCATTGGAAATTGAACTGGCTAGTGGCCGTTTTAGTAGTTGAAAGTACTTGGAAGGCAACTAACCCCTCTTTCACGCCCTTCATTTTCCCAAACACATACAATCAAAATTTTTAGATAGCCATTTATTCAACGAAGTTGAAAGTTCTGGAAATTATGTCTTTGAGGATGACAAACCCACAGAGCCTTCAGGGAAGGGGTTGTAAGTTAAGCCCTAGGGACATATGAGGTTTTTATAGAAAGCGTTGTGGTAAAACTTCAGAAAGGGATCATTCGATTGAAAATTGAAAGGGTTAGTGCCCTTTTTAATGGTTGAAAGTAACTGGAGGGAAACTAACCCCCATCTCACGACCATCATTTCCCCAAACACATCCAATCAAAATTTTGAGATATTCATTTTGTTCAACGTAGTTAAAAGTTCTGGAAATTACGTCTTTTAGGATGACAACCCCCTCAGTGCCCTCAGGGCAAGGGTTGTAAGTTATGCTCTGGGGACATATAAGGTTTTTTTTATAGAAAGTGTTGTCGTAGAAACTTCAAAAAGGGCTCATTTGATTGGAAATTGAAAGGGCTAGTGCCCTTTTTAATAATCAAAAGTGAATGGAGAGCAACTTACCCCCCTCTCACGCCCACCATTTCCCCAAAGACATTCAATTATTATTTTGAGATAGTCATTTTGTTCAAAGTAGTTGAAAGTTCTAGAAATTATAATTTTGAGGATGAAAACCCCCGACACCCCTCAGGGCAAGGGTTATAAGTTATGCCCTGGGGCGTATAAGGTTTTTATAGAAAGTATTTTCGTAGAGACTTCAAAAAGGACTCATTCGATTGGAAACTGAAAGAGCCAGTGCCCTTTTTAATAGTCCAAAGTGATTGGGGGGCAACTAGCCCCCTCTCAAGCTCACCATTTCCCCAAATACATCCAATCAAAATTTTGAGATAGTGATTTTGTTCAACGTAGATTTGTTCATCCTTTACTTTCAGTAGAAAAGCTTGTTTTTCTGAGAACAATTTCTTGGTTTTCGAAAAATTGTGAAAAAGTATGATTTTGCCGCGAAGAGAATCAAGTTGCTATCATAGGCAGCGGAATCGCGCTGCCTAAAAAAGAACGATGTTGGCACAATATACAATTTTTTTTTTGGGGGGGGGAGGATTAGACCAGGTCACTTCGTATTGAAGGAGTTGTCGTAGAAACTTTGAAAAGGGCTCATTCGATTGGAAAGTGGAATGGCTAGTGCCCTTTTTAACAGTCGAAAGGGATTAGAAGACAACTAATACTCCTTCCACGCCCATCATTTCCCCAAACACATCCAATAAAAATTTTGAGATACCCGTTTTGTTCAGCGTAGTTGATTTCCAGATAGAAATTATGCTTTTGAGGAGGAAATTCTCCCACAGCCCCCAGGGCAATGGCTGTAAGCTATGCCCTGGGGTTAATAAGATTTTTATGGAAAGCGTTGTCGTAGAAACTTAAAAAAAAGGCTCATTCGATTGAAATTCCAAGGACTTAGTGCCCTTTTTAATATTTGCAAGTGATTGGAGGGCAACTATCCCCCTCTCACGCCCACCTTTTCCCCAAACACATCCGTACTTTTGTAGGAATCTACCCTGCCCCCATCTAAACAATGACTCGCCTGTCATTATAGCCGATACGTAATTACAGATAACCAATCTTAGCCGAATTTCATTACAAATAAAGCGAATCAACATGGCTGAATCCAGTACTGCTATTGCTTGGCATTATTTCTTTTGTAACTGGGAAGCCTAAAACATAGTTATTTATACTTTTGAGGGAATTAGCTTCTCAGGATTTTAAATTGATTGAAAATTAGCCCCCTTCAAGCTAAAGCCGTAGTTGGATGCCCTATACCCCTTAAAGTGTCACCCAACCGCCACTGCTATTTTGGTGTCTGCCCCCCCTTGAAAATTTTCTGCCAGAAACCTTGTCTAGGATCCAACATGTTCCTCTTCCCAACGACAAAGTTATATATGAACAATGGGTAGCTTGCAGTGGGGTGTATGCCATTCCTGGAGGCGTAATTGTTTGACATCAAGACTATTTTGAACAAAACGGTTATTTCAAAATTTTGATTGCACGTCTTTGAGGGATAGCAGCCAAAAAATGCATTGGAGGGTGGCTTATTACCCTCCAATTACTTTTAACTCTTGAAAAGAGCCATAGAACGTTCATTTTACTATCAAATGAGTCCCTTCGAAGTTTCTACGATAACTCAATCCGTATGAAGTGGCTCAGGGTAAAAAGTACTGAATGATATATTAAAGCCTAATGGCTCTTTTCTATAGGCAATGCTACATCATTCTGATATTCCAACAACACGGCTTTAATGATGACAAGCAGGTCCGATCAAGTACAAACCTCCGTAAAGTACTACTTGGAATAATACTAATACCGTAATCTCCTCCCCCCCCAACCCCCACCCCCCACTAGAAAAAAAACCTGAAAACGTCTGTATATTTTCTTATAACCAATACTATATTTAAATAAGGGCCAAAGTTCATAATTTTCAGCCCTTCCCCTGGGGACTGTCGGGGATCAAGTCATCCTCAAGGCCATAGTTATTAGATTTTTCGACTATGTTGAATAAAATGTCTGCCTCAAAATTTGTATCAGGTGAATTGGAAAAAAAATGATCGTTGGAGGGGGCTTAGTTGCCCCCCAATTTTTGGGTCACTTAAAAAGGGCACTAGAACTTTTAATTTCCGTTGGAATGAGCCCTCTAGGGATATTCTAAAGCCACTTGGTCTATACGATCATCCCTGGGAAAAAGAAAAAAACTAAAAATTCTTTTTATGTATCTATTGGTATTAAAATTCCGTTTTCTAGAGTTTCGGTTACTATTGAGCCGGGTCGCTCCTTACTTACAGTTCGTTACCGCGAACTGTTTGACTTGTCCAATCAAAAATGTTACAATTTTTAGGATTGCTTGCAAAATTTCTTGTTTTTTTATACGCTATCTCAGTATTTTCGAATATTGTTTCATTTTTTTTACTCGTATTCATATTCTTTGAACGAAGAGAATCTTCAGGATGTATTGTTTACTAGGTTAACATTTACCTTGTAATTTTCCTTAGCCCTCCGAGTTGAGTATTCAAGTTCACAATTTTTTTCATCAGACCAATCTTCGCAGTCATTTTCTCCATCACAAACGAAAGTCTGATGAACACAATTATGGTTATGACATTCAAATATATCTTCACCGTGACATACGTGTCCTGTAAAAGAGGGTGAAGAAATTACTATAATGTAGATATCTAAACAAGTCAACTGCTGGCATTTGATCAAATTAATCGATGACAATTTACAAAACACAGCTTCATAAAGAAGTATCAAGATTTCTGGGAGAACACAAATTATGCTCAAAGTTGTTATTTACATTTTGGTATTATAGACACTAGTGCGACTCAAAATATACCGTATTCCTTCCCCGAAGTGTAAAACTTGGATTAAATACACGCTCTTCTCTTAGGTAATACATAAAAAAAAACCTGAAAAATAAGTTTCCACATAGTTGAACTGTACCTGGTTTTTGCACTCGACACCTGAAGCAAGCGACACCTGAAGAAAGTACTTGGAAGGCAACTAACCCATCTTTCACGCCCTTCATTTTCCCAAACACATACAATCAAAATTTTTAGATAGCCATTTATTCAACGAAGTTGAAAGTTCTGGAAATTATGTCTTTGAGGATGACAAACCCACAGAGCCACAGGGGGGGGGAAGAGTAATTAAAACAATTCAGAAATACAAATTGTGTTAATAGGACACGAATTTAAATGAAGCAACGTGACAACGCCGAGATTTTGGAAGTATGGGCCCAAAAGCCGTGTGTATCTGATTTTGGGAAACTAAACCAAACCAAAATGTTAAAGCTTTGGAAGTTACACAAAAAATCGTTTTTTTTTGGCATAACTTTCTTACGATTTATAAATATATAATATTTAACTATATGATCTTTGATATAGAAAAAATTATCGTTTTGACATTTGGATACTTTTACCTCGATAAAACAACCTTGTATAAAACGAGCACAAATTTATACAGTCGCGTCAAGATCCTGTGCAGAAATTTTGCTTTTGTGGGAGGGTGACCAGCCCTGGCTATGGGCTGGTTATAATTTTTATAATCTAATAATATAATAATATAATATAATATAATATAATATGGGCTGGTTATAATTTTTTTTATTTTATAATAAAAAAACAGACACACAAAAACAGGAATTATATAGAAAATTTATTAGATTATTCGGACTAACGAAAAAAAGAACAAATAGGAAAAGGAAGGGGGTAAAAGACACAAACAAGCGTGGATAATTTTTGACCGGTGAAAAAAAAAGATATTTCCGCATAAAACTCCACTGAATAACAAAGCACAAATGAATAGACCTTCCAAAAATTGGATTAGGCGTAAATAATTTTTTGGCTAATTATGCTAATAAATCATCCCCCTTTTTTGTTTTTGTTCTTTTTCGTTCTTCATTATTTCTGCGTGACGCATGGCCAGTGTTATCTCAGAACCTTTACTTTATGTGCCAGCAATGCCTCTGGAGGATCTTTTTCCTTTTTTAGCTTATAATAACAAATAATAACGTTAAAATAAACACAATATAAAAAATAAAATGTAATAATAATATAATTAGGACGACAGTTTTTTTTTTTTTTTTTTTTTTTTTTTTTTTTTTTTTTTTTTTTTTTTTTTTGCCAAGTAATTACCTCTTAAACATAATAATAAATATAATTGTTAAACATAAATAAAAGAAATTAACATAATATAAACGAAGTGCGCAATTGCTCTGATCGTAAAAATAGTACAACCAGGTACATAGGCCTAAGTGTTTGTAGGAGGTGTATTGGGATCTAAAGTATCCCCCCTTATCCTCTTTCTATGGTTTAAGCTATAGATACAAATAGTCAACCGTCATCGTGTATACATACACGCGTCAACCCAAAATCAATTCAATCTTTCATCCCTTACTCTCTATGACTATTACCTTAGTTCTGCCTTCGGTTCTGCCCTTAGTTCTGCCCTAAGAATTACGTATGGACGGATGATAGATAGACTTATCTATCAATAAATGAAATGACATCATTTTTATACAATCAAAGTAAGAGCGACTCGTCTCAATAGCAACAAAAACTCTAAAAAACAGAATTTTAATATCCATAGATACATCGTAACTATGTAAGAGACAAACCTCAGAGAATCAGGAAGGTAATTAAGTTAGGCTGCTAGAAATGCTTAATACTTCAGTTGCTGTAGTTCGTTCTTTAATGTAAATTTTTCAAAATCTAATTTGCTAATGCTATGAATATGATACTGGGTAATCGTTTTTGGCACTATATGTTATGTTCACATTTTTATGTGAGGCAGCTTGGCTGACGGGTCTAAGGCACTGGGGTTAGCCACCAGTATCTTTGGAGGCGTGGGTTTGAATCCCACTACTACCAGTATTTTATACCAAAGCAAATAAATTACTTGTTCGAGTCTTAAATTATAATCTTATCTTAGTTACTATGGGCTGAAGTTCGTTCCTTACTGTAATTTCTTCTGACTAAAAAATACAAAATTCCACATTTTTGCAGATAGGAGCTTGAAACCTCACAGTAAGATTCTCTGATACGTTGAATCTGATGCTGTCATTTACGTTAAGATTCTATGACTTTTAAGGGGTGTTTTATTTTTTTTGAAAATAAGGCAAATTTTCTCAGGCTCTTAACTATTGATGGATATGAGTAAACTTGATGAAACTTATATATTTAAAATAAACATAAAAATCTAATTCTTTTGATATATCTATTGATATTAAAATTCCGTTTTTCAGAGTTTCGGTTACTATTGAGACTAGTTGCTCTTACTATACAGTTCATTACCACAAACTGTTTGAAAAATTTTGAACACTGCATTTGGATGCTTGCATGTAGCCTTGCTAGTGAATTTGAAGCTATGTAAATGACCGCTTTAGCTTTTTCTAGCAGTAGTTTAATTTCAAGGGTTGAATACTTTCTATTATTTTTTGTACATATCAAAGATAGTATTTAAGTTTTCTAAGTCTGACTTCATATTTGCTACTGTTCTGGACCTCTATACCCATCTTTCTCTATAATCTCTCAGAAATAAACTGGATTTTCTGTTATTAGCCAGAGTCGAATTATGCTTGGACTGGCTTATGAAACAGGATTGTGCGTTTTTCGTCCACCTGTGGCTTCTATTAAAATTCTTGTAGAATTTGATGACTTTGTTTGATGTTTTTCTCATCTGTTCCTTACGAGAAGAAAAATCCATCCTTTGTATCTTTTCAACATGTTGTAAACAGTAACCTTTTCAATATGATTTCTGCGATAAATCATCACTTGTGTATTTGTTTCTTTATTTCCAAGAGACTGATTTGATGTAATTTTGACGATACTCTTCATAATCTCTGTATTTAATGTTTCTCCGAATTGATGCAGAATTGTTGGTATTCATCAGACTATAAGCCTCATCATTTCTGTATTTGATTGATGCAGACTTGATAGTATTCAGACGATATGCCTCATCATTTCTGTATTTGAACATAGATTGAATATGCAAATCCAACTTGAAACGGACAAAAAGCTCTACAAAGAAGAGCTTGGGTTTTGCCTCCTTCTTTCACTGTAAATGTCTAAAACCTACTGCGTCATTGGTGCTTTACTGAAAACAAATTATATTACAAATATTTTCTTTTGTACTTATTACAACATTGAAAATAAACGTAGAAATCACAGTAAAATAAAACTTTTGAACTGATGAGCTTCAATAATTAATATCATTGTATATGGAATATTTAGTTTAAGTTTGTTAGTTCTTTCCAAGACTCTTCAAGAAAAATATAACTTCACTACAAAAAGAGTTTAGATACTGCCCTCGTTCTTAACTGTATAACTTTAAGCGAAAGAAAAACCAAACTAATTTTAAAATTTTCAGATATTTTTCTGGTTTGAATTAAAAAATTTAAATTATTGCTCAGACATCATAAATATTTTTGCAGTTTGCAGTTAAATAAATTATTTTATTTAAAATTTTCAGGAATTATTCTAGTTTCTAGTTCATTCTAAAATACAGAAAGAAAATGGAAAGAAGCAAAACAAGATGCCATATATGCAGAATATCGTGGTTTCAGCTATTTCTCTTGCTTTTCAAACTAATATAGTTTCCTAGTTTTTCAAGCCACGAGACGGTAAAATTTCTGTACAAGGGTATCGGACGATGCGGTTCTAGTAGTGTACTTCTTGTTTTGATCTGATACTTTTTTTTAGATGTTATAGGTTATTTCAGTTGTTAATATTGGGCGTGATCGTCTCTTACTAGGTTGCTGTCTACCATTGCAATCCGGATTTATTATCAGGATATTATTATCGTCTTTTACTAGCTTGCTAGCTACCGCTTACACCCGGATGTATATCACTTATAAAAAAAACCTGATTACAAACAGGAAAAAGCCTACGGCTTTTTCTTTTTTGGAATAGTAAGAGACGATCCTCAAAGAATCAGGCAGCTAACTAAGCCCATAATTTGTTCTTTAACATAAACTTCATTAATCAGATACTTTAACATATCCTACATAGTCTATAGGCTGGGATAGCGGGCTCTCACCCAGTTGGTTCGAGTTTGAATTCTGGTACAGAAAATTTTTACTTATGATGATATCATAAGGAATATAATTAAAATAATCATCTATATAATGATTCCTTTTAATACTTCAGTTACTATGGGTAACTGAAGTAATTGAATAACGAGGAAAATCTAGTAGCTTGAAAAACATGAAAAGTTGCCTGAACTAAAATACTCTGCATCAAAGGTATATCTTTTCAATGTTCTTCCTCCTCAGCTAATAGGGCACTGGAACATCATAGAAAGCTGTTTAATGGCTCATTTGAAAGGAAATAGCCACATCTATTGCCTTTTGTAAAAAAAAATATTTAAAATAAAATATCTTTACAAAAAAACTACGTTTTCATGTACAAGCTTGATGATCCGGGCTGTCGTGATAGCGAGCAACCTAGTAAGAGACGATCACGTCCCTTAGTAAAAACTAAAATAACTAATATTTCCTAAAAATAAAGCCAGATCAAAACAAGAAATACGCTATTAGAACTCTTTTGTCCAAAACCAACAAATAAAAATTACCATTCCTTGGCTTGAATAACATGGAAAACATATTGGTTTGAAAATCAATAAAAGTGGCTGCAACTTCTATATTCTGCATATACGTTATCTTTTTTTCTTTTTAAATTAATTAAAAAAACTTTTTTCACAAAATAAGTTTTTCAAAGAAAAGTAGAGTTCCATTAAACAAAAAATGAGCAAAAATAAAATCAAATAATCTACCAAGCGTGAAACTACCACAAATCAAGATCGATGAATAAATGAAACCCGAAACGAACAGAAATTACTTGTTTTTACTTTTTTCACGTCCAATGTTATCAGTACAGAATCCCTAATGTTATTATGCTTATATTGAAAGACGATAATTAAAAGAGCTAACATTGAATATATTGACCTTATTTAGCAGCCTGATTCTTTGGGCATCGTCTCTTACCAGGTAAGGTCGTAAAACAGGAAAAAGCCGAAGATTTTTTCCTGTTTGTAATCATATAGTAAAGAATGATATTATAAATAACGAACTCTTGCCTGTACTAACTTTATGTTCACTTACCTATAGTATAGGCTTGTTAAGTTATATTTAAAGTCGATATAAATAAAAAAATATAAAAAGTCAAATTTAAAGTCAAATATTTAAAGTCAATATTTAAAAGTAAAGTTATATTTAAAGTCAAGTTATAGTCAATACTTAAAGTCAAGTTATATTTAAAGTCAATATAAGTAAAAAAAATATTAAAATATATAAAGTCAAAAAATATAAATGTTTTTACTTTTATAATCTTGTTAAATCAAACAATATTAAAATTTTGATTGCTAAATGTCAGTTTATGTATATTAAACTGACATTCCACATTCAATTGTATTTTTCCAGTAAAGTGCAAATTTCTTTCTGGCCTTGGGAAGGCATAGGGGTTTTGCACCCAACTTATGCTAATTTCTGCTTGTTTTGAGTTTGACTCGGTTATTTATTGTAATTTCTGTTTGTTTTGGATTTCATTTATTTATCGATGCTGATTTGTGGTAGTTTCACGCTTGGTAGATTATTTGATTTCATTTTTGCTCATTTTTAGTTTAATGTGGTTCTTCACTTATCTTTGAAAAACTTATTTTGTGAAAAAAGTTTTTTTTAATTAGTTTCTGTTCGTTTTATATTGACAAAGTCTTTTCAGGAAAAAAGAAAATAACACTTTAAATCTTTTCGTTTTGTAAGACTTTATAGTTTGGCCTACTATTTGTATGCTGGAGAAAAATTTTCAGCAATTTTTAACAACATACACCCTTTTGAAAATCTGGACACAAATAGTACTGTTTAATTTAGTTTCAGATCTCCTCTAGTTGACCTGAAATGGAAAAATTGATACCATTCGCAAAAAAATCTGTGTACTTTCTTTGATAGCTTGGATACACTTACGCTATTTTGATTTGGTTAAATTTTAAGAGCAGAAGTAGCCCCGAAAGTTTGCACATAATACCCTCAGTCGTTCTTGGGGTACTGCTGAGATGCCTTATTGGGAATTAGCATTATCACAATGCATTATGATTTAATCTTAAGGCAACATTTAGTTTTCAAACATAATGGGCAAATGGGAGGGCGGGCATGGGCCGGTGGGAGTGGAAGGGGGATTAGTTACCCTTCAATCACTTTCAACTACTAAAAAGGTCATCAGCCCTTTCTACTTTCAATCGAATGAACCGCTTTCGAAGTTCCCACGACGACTCCTTTGATACGAAGTGCCCTGGTGTAAACAACAACAACAACAAAAAATATCACTAATCACTTTCGACTATTAAGAAGGGTACTAGCTCTTTGAATTTCAAAAAGAATGAGCCCTTTTTCAAGTGTCTATGACAAAGATTTAGGGCACTAGACCTTTGAATTTTCAATCGAATGAGCTTTTTTTGAAGTTTCTACGACAACGTCTTATATAAAAACCTTCTATGCCGCAGGGCATAACTTAAAACCCTTGCCCTGAGGGCTGTGGGGGAGTGTACTCCTCAAAAACATACTTTCTATCAGGAAATCCACTACGCTGAACAAAATGGATATCTCAAAATTTTTATTGGATGTGTTTGAGGGAATGACGGGCGTGGGGGGATGCTAGTTGCCTTTCAATAACTCGACTATTGAAAAGGCACTAGCCCTTTGAATTTCCAACCGAATGAGTCTTTTTTGAAGTTTCTACGACAACGCCTTCTATAAAAACCTTATGTGCCCCCAGGGCATAACTTAAAACCCTTGTCCTGAGGGTTGTGGGGGAGTGTCCTTCTCAAAAACATATTCTTTTTTATCTAGAAATCAACTACGCTGAAATAAATGGCTATCTCAAAATTTTGATTGGATATGTTTGGGGGAATGATAGGCGCGGGGGGGGGCTAGTTGCCCTCCTATCAATTTCGAATATTAAAAATGGTACTAGCTCTTCGAATTTCCAATCGAATGAGCCTGTTTTGAAGTTTCTAAGACAACGCCTTCTATAAAAACCTTATATACCCACAGAGCATAACTTAAAATCCTTGCACAGAGGGTTGTGGGGGAGTGTCTTCCTCAAAAACATACTTTCTATTAGGAAATCAACTACTCTGAACAAAATGGCTATCTCAAAATTTATGATTGGATGTGGTTCGGGGGAATGATGGGCTTTGGGGGGGAGGGCTAATTGCCCTCCAATCACTTTCGACTATTAAAAAGGGCACTCGAACTCTCAATTTCCAATCGAGTGAGCCCCTTTTGAAGTTTCTACGACGACCCCTTCCATATGAAGTGCCCTGCTCTAAAGGAAAAAAAAAAATAATACATAGTACATTGTGCCAACGTCGTTCTTATATGCCCTCAGGGCATAACTTAAAATCCTTGCACAGAGGGTTGTGGGGGAGTGTCTTCCTCAAAAACATACTTTCTATTAGGAAATCAACTACTCTGAACAAAATGGCTATTTCAAAATTTTGATTGGATGTATTTGGGGGAATGATAGGCGTGGGGGGGGGGGGGCTAGTTGCCCTCCAATCACTTTCGACTATTAAAAAGGAAACTTGCCCTTGTAATTTCCAATCTAATGATTCTTTTTGAAGTTTCTACGACAACGCCTTCTATAAAATCCTTATCTGTCCCCAGGGCATAACTTAAAACCCTTGCCCTTAGGGTTGTGGGGAAGTGCCCTCCTCAAAAACATATTTTCTATCTGGAAATCAACTACGCTGAACAAAATGGCTATTTCAAAATTTTGATTGGATGTGTTTGAGGAAATGATTGGCGTGGGGGGGGGCTAGTTTCCCTCCAATGACTTTTGACTATTAAAAACGGCACTCGAACTCTCAATTTCCAGTCGAATGAGCCCCCTTTGAAGTTTCTACGACGACCCCTTCCATATGAAGTTCCCTGCTCTAAAGGAAGAACATAATACATAGTACATTGTGCCAACATCGTTCTTATATACCCTCAGGGCATAACTTAAAACCCTTGCCCTGAGGGTTGTGGGGGAGTGTCCTCCTCAAAAACATATTTTCTTTCTGGAAATCAACTACGCTGAACAAAATGGCTATTTCAAAATTTTGATTGAATGTGTTAGGGGGAATGATGGCGTGGGGAGGGATAGTTACCCACCAATCACTTCTGACTATTAAATAGGGCGCTAGCCACTCCAATTTCCAATAGAATGAGCCCTTTTCGAAGTTTCTACGACAACTCCTTCGATACGAAGTGCCCGACTGAAGAAAAAAAACACATTGTACCCACATCGTTCTTTACTTAGGCAGCGCTAGCGCGCTACCTACGATATTAAGATTCAGGTCGATTTCACCAATGACTCATGAATATTTTTTGCAACATCTCAATCCATGACCTTTAAATTAAATTAATTTCCTTGAGTGAAAGTTTCTTTGGTAAAAAATAACATAGATATTAATTACATTAAAGGATAAACTATAGTTAATAGCGACTGTATTTTTAAAATAGATTTTATTTTTCCTGGTTGCAGCGGTAGCTAGCCACCTAGTAAGAGGCGATCACGTTCAATTTGATCATTACAGAATCCCTAATGTTATTATGCTTATATTGAAAGAAAATCATTAAAAGAGCTAACAATTGAATATATTGACCTTAGTTAGCAGCCTGACTCTTTGGGGATCGTTTCTTACTAGGTAAGGTCATAAAACAGGAAAAAGCCGAAGGCTTTTTCCTGTTTGTAATCATATAGTAAAGAATGATATTATAAATAACGAACTCTTGCCTGTACTAACTTTATATTCACTTACCTATAGTATAGGCTTGTTAAGTTATATTTAAAGTCAATATATTAAAAATTCCCTCCAACGGGGTATCAAACCCCGGTCTCCCGAGTGACAAGCGGGTGTGATAACCATTGATTATATAAAGGATTGATACTGGAAATTGGAATTTTAGCATTCAAAAGAGGACAAGATGAAGACAGGCATACTTCTGAAACAGTATCATTAGCCATATAATATCCATATGCCGAAACTGCAACCTATGCGAAAATATCATCATAATAGACAATGAAACCGCAAGTAAAATAAAAAGAGCACAAGCTAACATTATGATTTGATGATGATTTGATTAAAGATGATTTGATGAAAAACAAACCCCATGTAAACGTCATTAGCACCATCATGGAAAAAGTGGAGGTGAAGTATTTCGAAAAAGCGTGTGCACATGATAAAGTTATCATAGCATTGAATAACGAGAAAGAGAAATATTTGAACTATGAAAGAAGTACTAATCGTAGAACAATAGAACAAGAACATCCAAAATAGAGCAAGGGACACCAACATTTTTCCACACATTAAAACAGATTCATTCATATTTTCACCATAATCAAAGACCAAAGATCTCCGTCCCAATACTCGAGACTACGCATGTATCCTAAATTAATAACTCTTCCCTTTAAAAGTTGGATTTAACGTAATTATATTATAAATGATTATTGGTCTTGCAATCTTATTGACAACAAAATAATCTTGGAAATGTATGCATGCATTGTCATGGCAGTGGGGTTGGATTTCTTTGGAGTACCTAAGAATTCCTCCCCTCAAAATTGTGGTTATGCGAGAGTAAAATTTCCCGAGATGATAGTGCCCAAAGAGAATGCTAGTGTAAAACTTTTAGTTGACGATAAAGTCCAACTTCTTGCTACCGTTGCTGGTAAAACGTTTCCGGTGGATAAATCCTATAACCATATTTCAAGTTTACCATTTAAGAGAAGACAAGAAGAAGACAGGCATACCGCTGTAACAGAATCATATAAGAATAACAGTGGCATTATAGAAATAAAGTCATAATAGACAATGAAACCACAAGTAAAATAAAAAGGGCTTTGAAAGACAATATCACCAGGGAATATAAACATGAATTGACGAAAAAAAAAGCATCAGCAAACGTTAATGCTACCATCATGGGTGTACCAACAGAGGCAGTCCATGAAGCTGGTATAATTGACAATGAAATGTATGACGAGGGTGTTAAAAGTTGTGTATACCCCAAAAATGGAAATATGTGACATCTGAAGAGAAAACATGACGGAATATTTTATGAGTAGATTTAGGATGTTCATTTTTATGATGATATTCAACACACAGTTACTTCAATAAAAATATTTTGTTTCATTACTTTGTCTTGTTTCCACTATTTTTAGGGTACGCTATTAACTCCGAGGAAAACTCAGAAATTAAGGATAACTTTTTTCTCTTCTGCGGAGAAATTTCAGAATTAAAATGGAACTTTTCTTATTCTCTGTAAAAATTAAGAATCAAAATGTAACTTTTTTTCTCTTCTTTGAGAAAATTCAGAACTTGAGTGGAACTTTTTCTTCTTTGGAAAAATTCAGAATCGAACTTTGAATTTAATTCACCTCATAGAGTAATTCAGAAGAGAACTTTAATTTTTCCTCTTCTTTGATAAATTAAAAACTGAAGTGTAACTTTTTTCTCTTCTTCGGAAAAATTCAGAATCAAAGTTTAAAATTTCTCTTCCATGGAAAAATTAAGAAGAGAACCTGAACTTTTCTTCTCTTTGTTGAGAAAATTCAGAACTTATTTGGAACTTTTTTCTACCTTGGGGGAACTCAGAACCGAAGTGTAAATTTATTTCTTCTTTGAAAAATTCAGAACTGAAGTGGAATTTTTCATCTTGTTTGATGAATCTCATAACTGGAGTATAAATTTTTCTCTTCTTTGAGAAATTCAGATGAGAAGTTTAACTTTTTTTTCTCTTCTTTGAGAAATACAAAACTGAAGTGGACTTTTTCTCTTCTTTGGAAAAAATTCAGAATCAGTGGAACTTTTTCTCTTCTTTGGGAAAATCCAGAAGAGAAGTGTAACTTTTTTCTTCTTTGAAAAATTCAGAACTGAAGTGGAATTTTTCATCTTGTTTGATGAATCTCATAACTGGAGTATAAATTTTTCTCTTCTTTGAGAAATTCAGATGAGAAGTTTAACTTTTTTCTCTTCTTTGAGAAATACAATACTAAAGTGGACTTTTTCTCTTCTTTGGAAAAAATTCAGAATCAGTGGAACTTCTTCTCTTCTTTGGGAAAAACACAGAATGGAAGTATTGCTTTTCCTCGTCTCTAGAAAAATTTCAGAATTGAAGTATAACTTTTTTTTATCTTCCTTGAGATTTTTCAGAACTTAAGTGGAACTTTTCTTTTCATTGAGAAAGTTCAGAATTGATCTGGAGCTTTTTTCTATTCTTTGGGAAAATTCAGAACCGAAGTTTAAAATTTTTCTCTTCTTTTTAAAAAATTCAAAATCAACCCTTAACATTTTTCTCTTCTATGAAAAAATCTAGGAAAGAAGAGTAACCTTTTTTTCTTCTTTGAAAAATTCAGAACTGAAGTGGAACTTTTTCTCTTCTCTGGGAAAATACAGAATCGAAGTATAGCTTTTTTTTCTCTTCTGTGGAAAATCTAGAACAGAACATGAAAATTTTTCTCTTCTTTGAGAAAATACAGAATCGAAGTGTAACTCATTCTCATCTTTGAAAAATTCAAAACTTAAGTGGAACTTTTTTATTTTTGGGGAAACTCAGAACTAAAGTATATCTTTTCTCTCATCTTCAGAAAAAATTCAGAATCGAAGTTTGAAATTTTTTCTCTTCTTTGGAAAAGTTCAGAATCGAACATTAACATTTTTTATCTTATATGGAAACATTTAGAAGAGAACTTGGACCTTTTTTTGAAAAATTCAGAACTGAAGTGAAATTTTTATCTTCTATGTTGAATCTCATAACCAGAGTATATGTTTGAAAAAATTCAGAATCGAAGTTTAACTTTTTTGTTTCTCGTCAATGGAAAAATTCAGAAGAGAAATTGAACCTTTCTTCAATTCCTTGAGAATATTCATAAGTGAAGTGGGACTTCTTTCTCTTCTTCGAGAAAATTCAAAATTGAACTATATTTTGTTCTATTCTTTGGGAAAATGCGGAATCGAAGTGAAACTTTTTTCTCTTCCTTGAGAAAATTCAGAAAAAAACTTGAACTTTTTTGTCTCTTCTTTGATAAAATTCTAAATTTAAGTGGAACCTTTTTTTCTTCTTTGGAAAAACTCTGAACCGAAGTGCAACTTTTTTCTCTTCTTCTGAAAAAAAAAATCTGAATCGAAGTTTAACATCAAGCCAGCCGTCATTTACCTTCAAAATCTGTTTTTTGCTGGATTATAAAGCTCCCTCCGAACCAAAACAAATCTCGCGAGATTACGCCATCATGACATGTACATATTCGACCATCTAAAGTCACATCGGGTACCTACAGCCAACATTCAACTCCTCCTTGGATTCTTTTTTCATTCAAAGCCAGAGACACAAGACTATGAATTACAACCCAACTGTTGCCAATCCATTCTACTATAGTTACAGATGCCGGCATAGGTGAACAGGTTAGGTTACATTAAGTTAACTACGTTTAAGTTGGGTTCATTTAGGTTAGGTTAGCATGAGCGGTCATGCTAACCTAAGCTAAATGAACCCAACTTAAACGTAGTTAACTTAATGTAACCTAACCTTTTTTTGTTTTTTAACCCATATTTTGTATTTTGTAAGAATAGTTTCTGATATCTTAGAATGTATTTTTGTTTTGTAATAATTATTTTTTGTTTCGTAATAAGTATTTTGTAATTGGTAATAAGAATTTTTGATTTCTTAGGACGTATTTTTGTCTTGTAATAATTATTGTTTGCTTTGTAAGAAGTATTTTTTTAAGAAGTGTTTTGTATTTTGTAAGATCAATCTCTGATTTTGTAGGATGTATTTTTGTTTTGTAAGAATTTTTTTTTGTTTTTAGAAGTATTTTGTATTCTGTAAGAAGAATTTATGACTGTTTAGGATATATTTTTTTTTTAAGAATTATTTTTGTTTTGTAAGAAGTATTTTTTGTTTTGTAATAAGAGTTTGAGATATCTTAGGATGTAATTTTTTGTAAGAAATATTTTTTGTTTTGTAAGAAGTATTTTGTAAGAAAAGATTTGTGATCTCTTAGGATATATTTTTTGTGAGAATTATTTTATATTTTGTAAGAAGTTATTTTTTCTTTTTAACAAGTATTTTGTATTTTATAAGAACAGTTTGTGATTTTTTAGGATTTATTTTCATTTTGTAAGTATTATTTGTTTCGTAAGAAGTATTTTCTGTTTTTTAATAAGAATTTGTGATTTCTTAGGATGTATTTTGGTTTTGTAGGAATTAATTTCTGCTTTTTAAGAAACACTTTTCGCTTTATAAGTAGTATTTGTATTTTGTAAGGAGAGTTTGTTATCTTTTAGGATGTATTTTCGTTTTGTTTTGGACGTATTTTTCACTTTGTAACAAGTATTTTGTGTTTTGTAAGAACAGTTTGTCATTGTTTAGGATATATTTTCGTTTGGTAAGAATTATCTTTTGTTTATTATTAAGTGTTTTTATTTTGTATCAAAAATTTGTGATTTCTTCGGATCTATTTTTGTTTTGTAAGAAGTATTTTTGTATCTTGTAAGAATAATCTCTGATTTTTTAGGCTGTATTTTTGTTTTTTAAGAATTATTGTTGGTTTTGTAAAAAGTGTTTTGTATTTTGTAAAAAGAATATGTGATTGTTTAGGATGTATTTTTGTTTTTTAAGAATTTTTTTGTAAGAACTATTTGTATTTTGTAATAAGAATTTGTTATCTTTTAGAATGTATTTTTCACCCAATACTAAGCATTACCTTTCAATATTCTTTATTATTTCGTTTCCCTCATAGGGCTGTTGTATCATCGCTTAAAATATATACACCTTTATCAATTTTGACTTTAGGCATACTCTAATACTAAGTAGTACTTTCCAAAAGGCTTTATTGTAGCATTTCCCTCATAGGGCTGTATTATCATCGCTTAAAATATATACGACTTTATTAATTTTTAATTTATGAATACCCCAATACTAAGCAATATTTTCAAAAGGGTTTATTGTATCATTTTCCTCATAGGGCTGTCGTATCTTCAATTAAAATATATACGACTTTACTAATTTAGACTTTATGAATAACCCAATACTAAGCCATCCTATTCGAAAAGCTTTATTGTATTATTTCCTTCATATGGCTGTCGTATCATCGCTTTAAATAAATATGACTTCATTAATTTCGACTTTATGCACACATCAATATTAAGCAATCCTTTTCAATAGTGCTTTATTCTATTATTTCTCTCATAGGGCTTTCGTACCATCGCTTAAAATATATACGACTTTATTAATTTTGAGTTTATGCATACCCTAATACTAAGCAATACTTTAAAAAGGCTTTATAGTAGCATTTCCCTCATAGCGCTGTCCTATCATCACTTAAAATATATAGAAATTTATTAATTTCGACTTTAAGCATACCCCAATACTAAGCAATAATTTTTAAAGAAAAATTCTAAATAAAAAATGTCACTAAAGACATTACTTTTCTAATAGGAGAAATCACGACTAACATATAATATCATCTTCATTTCGTATTTCGGAAATATCACAAGTTAATTTCTTTTGTTTTAAGTATATTCTATGTTATTTTAAGACATAAAAAAAAATTGAAAAAAATTCTTAGTAAAAAAATAGTTTCCCTCTTAAAAATTTGATATGTGTGCATTGTGAGTTAAAAGTTATGTGTGTATAGGGAATTAAAGGCTATGTGTGTATTGGGAGTTAAAGGCTATATATGTATTGGGAGCAATTGATGGGATATGGAAGATTAAAAAAAAGTGCCGGCACCTTGGATCGAAGGGGGTGGGCTCTGCTAGGATCGCATACAGGGATACTACTGATTATATTGTTATATAAACTAAAGTATTATATCTTCATCATATTTTGGCATATTTCATTAGCTTTAACATAACTTTACTTCTTGGGTGTGTTCTATATAATTAACAAGTACCTCTTTTTTTTTATTAAGGAAGCAATAAAACAGATGCTCATTAAAACTTGTGAAGGGTTGGACAATTTTTTTTCCATGAAAATATAAAAAGGGCATATTCAAAATTATCGCTGGTGTCCCAGTAAGTATACTAGCTCAACTAGAGTATAAAGAAATATTCTCTATATTTTTTTTGTGGGGGGGGGGGAGAATGATCCATATACTTGTGGATAGAACGCAACCATTTTTATCTCCTGGACTAATACGACAGTAGCTCCTATCCTCATTTCCTGTCATAACCACAGCAATCTTTTTGTCGTACAAAGAACTAATTACTTCAATGTATTTAACTGATACACTATACAAAGATAGGACCTTTATTAAAGCCTTTTCATTGAATGAATCAAACATTTACTCATAATCTAAAAAGCAGAGGACTAAAGGCGTCTAATGACTCAGGAACTTCTCAATTACTAATCTAAGAATGAAAATTTGGTCCGCACATCCTCTACCCTTCGTAGAACCGTACTGTTTTTCTCTTAAAGCTTTGCCTAAAGAATCTCTAAGTCTAAAAAGTATCGTCCTGCTAAGGAATATGCTACCTACAGAAACCAAGTTAATGCCTCTATAGTTACTCTACTCGCTCTAATCACCTTTCTTGCAGAGGGGTTTAATTAAAGTGTTCCTAAAAGGGCTTGCTTTTTCTCCCTTCTTCAAAAACCCTATTCACAGTGTTTAGTAATTTATTTTTAGCTTCACAACTACCATAGTTAAAAGACTCGTTTACTGCATTATCAGGACACGGAGTTTTATCATTTACTAATTCTTTTAGTAGCCTACTGTCGCTAATTCTCTCTCTGAAAGCAAATCTTCCTTCACTTCCAAAAAATGTCTTAAAATGTTTCAATTTTTAAAATATCTTTTCCTGAAACTTCGTCACGGCTAAGTACATTCTCAAAATGTTCTGTTCTTCTCTCTTTAACATTTTCTTCATCATTAATTACCCTTTCTAAATTTCAGCTTTAGATTGGCCCTAGACCTTATTAGATAGTACATGAAGACTTTTAACATGAATCAAATCACTCCTATATCCCTAAATATCTTGTATAAATCCAAAAGTCCTCGGTTTGCGATAACATGCTGAGGTTAGCCTTTTAAATATCATGTAAATTCTATATTAACTTATGGGCCTTTTTATGGCCCATGCATACGCACAATATTGTTTATTAGATCTTTTCTGTATGATGTTTACTGATAAATGTCAGAAAATTTTAAATATAGTTTTCGATATATTGAAACCAATATCAAATACCGAACACTAACCCTGAGTAGAAGCTTTAATTTTGCTGGAGGGGCAACCCAGGTCATATCAGTTGCCCTTAGAACAAAACCAGTAACTTTCTATTTCCACCATTCTGAATCTAAAACCTGTGATATTTCACAGAAAATTTGTGCCGGACGCATTATTGAGCTTGCCTAACATACTAAAGATTCTTGGATGGACGAAAAGAAAGTTCTGCTACTTAAACCTAACATTAAGGTCACCAATTTTCAGCGCACGTCAGATTGGCAAATTTGAATTAAAGATTTTGCAAAACATTATTATTGTTCAAAAATGTGGCGATAACAAAATTGGCCTTTCGACATAAAATAGTTCCAAACTAACACATCGCATTTTGAAAATATTGCTTTTAATAAATATCAATGAACACTATGCATTAAAATACTCTTATATAGAATGTTTTTCTATAATATTATATTACAAATTATAGCGCTTAGGAAGACTTTTAGCATGTGAAACGTATTAAATGGAAATATAAAAGCAGATTCAAGGATTATTTGGAACTAGCAAAGGATGCTAATTTCTCTGATGTGCTTGTTGTTATTAAATATTCTCTTTCTCTGAGTTTTGCTTATTTTTAGCTGGAGCAACTTCATACTTGAAGTTTTTTTATAACAAACGGTTAATTATTATTGGGTTTGCAATTTTGTCTTTCTTTTTTATAGAAATTGCTCATCAACGAAAGAATAGACGAAATAAAATTTAATATTCGAGAGTATTATATGTTAGTTTGATCAAAAACAATATTAAATACTTGGAAATTATATTTAAGTGGTTGAAAAAGAAAAGGGTACTCGTGTTAGTGTAGAATGCGGTAAGTACAATAGAATTGTATTGCAAGAACAGATAGGCATTTTACCGGGTTATGCCTAGATGCTGTATAGACAAAGGGTTTCTCACTCCGGGAAATATATTTAAACTTTAGTTTTTTGGGGTTTAGGGGGAAAAAAAAGGAACCTCGGTTGGGTTAGGCTAGGTTACGTATTTAATATATGCTATGCTTTACCAGCCCCCCCCCCTATGTGCAAATATATACCCCAATTTTTTCATAAACTTTTATATTTTCATCCTATTTTGTTTTATTTCATTAGCATTAACGAAACTTCACTTCTCTTGTAATTACTGGATTCTACACAAGCAGCAAGACAAGATTGTGACGTGTGCCAGGGAAGGCCGTATCACTAATTTGTTGGGGAGGGGGTATTTTTTCATTGAGGGCGGGGATATAAATAACTTCAAAAATACATCAAGAATTTTTTTATATATATTTTGGTTACGTTTTTACGAGTCACAAAAACATTTCAGGTGGGGGGGGGGTTAAACACCCTTCTCATCCCCCTGGATACGGTGTTGATGTCTGGAAAATCTTTATCTGGCCCTTATACATGGGTTTACTTGGGTCTTTAAAAACAACCCTTTTACATTTCGAATTTGTTTCTCATACATCAATGCTCAGATTCTGGCAATAATAATTCAGTTTATTCTCGATGCAAGTTGTTCTGTTGCACAGCCTGTTCAGTTCGAAAATTTAATTTTATATTTTATTCTCAATGAAATTTCGACTAAAGTTTCAATTCTTGGTCATGGTAGAATGATTCCTCCCTACGAAAAAATTATCCCGGCATAAAATCCCTCCATCAGAATATTCTTCCCCTCCCCGAGAAATGTCTGCATGCTTCCCAATACGAAATATTATGCGTAAACAATGGTCAAACTTCCTGACTTACAAACCCTGTCCCAGGGGCTTTGGGGGGTTATTTTATCCTCAAAGATATAGTTACTGGGCTTTCCAATTATGTCGAACAAAATATATATCTCAGAACTTTGATCGGATGAGTTTTAGGGGAGAAGGTGGGTGAGAGGGGGTCCAGTTGCCCTCCAGTCTTTTAGGTCACTAGACTTTTAATTTCCGTTTTAATGAGCCCTTTCTCGATATTCTAGGACTATTGCTTTGAGGCGATTACCCCTGAGGAAAATAAGCAAAAAAAAAAAAAATAAGTAAACACACATCCGTGATCCTTCTTCATTCAAAAATACAAACTCCACACTTTTGCAGATGGAAGCTTGAAACTTCTAAATCGGGGTTCTTGGATACCTTGAGTATGATGTTGTGATTTTCTTTAGTATTCCTTGACTTTTAGGGGGTATTTCCCCCCTTTTTAGAAAATCAGAGAGATATTCTCAGGTTCTTAGCTTTTTATACGTAACACTAAACTTAATGAATCTTATATATTTGGAATCAAAATAATAAGCCAATTCTATTGATATATCTATTGGTACCAAAATTCCGGTTTTTATAGTTTCGGTTACTATTAAACTGCATCGCTCCTTACTTACAGTTCGTTACAACAAACTGTTTGATATAATTTTATATTCAAAAGTCCTAAAAGGCATATAGTAAAAAAAACTTTCATTAAAAATAGGAATTTCTTTAAGTTCTGTTGGCCTCTTCCGCTATCGTAAAAAAATTGCCAACTATGCATTTGATTTTATTAATAGTCATATACATTTTTATTTTATTAAATACATCGAAATATGCACCAGGATGGGGGGGGGGGTACACTGATAATATAATCCACTCCCAGGAGGCAAATATACACATAACAAATGCAAAATCTAGCACTGATCGGAAAAAATATGTAATTTTTACTACATAATAATGTGACCGGCTTTGAAAACCTAAAAAGGGTACTCGAAAGATGTTTTAATCAATCTGTCTGTGATACTTCCTTTTTGAGATGGAATTACCACGGTGAAATTCAAATAACGAATGATACTTTTGTTGCGGTTGATCTATGCCATATCGTTATTCTTGCAGTTTATATGCCTACTAATTACAGAAACGAACAATCTAACGAACGTTTTGTTAAAGCATGCGCAAGTGTCGCAAAAATTTCTCATAAAATACGTGCGTCTGGTACAGCCATTTTGATTTGTGGCGATTTTAACATTGACCTTACTATTCCTAGTTTACCAAGGTCCCAGATATTACTATCATCACTTCCAAAAGATCTAACTGTGGCAACGAATAGCAGAAATTATACTTCTGTTCATAATTCAGGTAGCGTGGCAAATTTGGACTTTATAATTTCATACCTTGAATCGTTAAAAAAGTCTCTTGTTAAAGTTTTGGATGAAATTTCGATTAGTGAGCATTCTTACCTTGAAGTGTCTGTTGTTTTTAACGTTTTTTGTTATATGCGTTGCAGTCCGAAATGGTTTCACAAACAGCTTTGGGATAGGATGGACCTAAACTTATATCAATGCGTATTAGATGATATTCTCAGTAGAATTAGACTTCCTTTTCACTTCCTGTCACAGTCTCAAAAATTTCATTCGTTGGGGTTATATATGTATTATGCTGAAGTAGTTCATGCTGTGAAAGTTGCGGCTTCCGTTGTGGTTCCTGTTATTAGAGTCCGTAAAAATACACAAAAAAACGGATGGTCTGTTATACCTGGGTTGGGTGAAGGAAAAGAGAAACATCGGCTATGGTATCATATTTGGGATCATTGTGACCGACCGAGAAATGGCCCCCTTAGTAGGGAGGCCCTTTCGACTCCGGAACAAGATGGCTGCTGCCATCTATAATTGAGTAAAATGCTAACAGGTTATAATTTATTCAAGCATTATTGATCCACTAACGGGTCAATGACACCTAGGGGAACTAAATTTCGGAGAAATTGATTTGCATAATCGAGGGGAATTATTGATCCACGAAAGGGGAATTAAGAAACAATATGGCTTCTTTGATCTTTAGGTCTGAGGGATAAATGGTCTTTAGTGACAGAGATAAATTAATATTCTATTTTTTAAATATGGCTTCTCAGGTCATTAGACTTAGCGATAAATTAATATTCTATCGAAGCCTTAATAGAGTAACCAAGAACACCCTAGAGATGAAGAGATTAACGCGGGAATTTTTTCAGGAAAATTTCAAATGTGACAGCGCAGGGATGCCAAAACAAAAGGAACACGCAGAAATTACGTTTAGGGATTATCTGGGCGAAACCGTTTGAGACATTTTAGAAGATAATTTGGGCGAAACCGTTTGAAACATTTGAGAAGATGATTTAGACAAAACAGTTTGAGACATTTTAGAAGATGATTTGGGTGAAACTCCGTGGTCGTTATAATACACAAGCTCCATTTGAACAGTATTGTAAGGTCCCCTACCCCAACCCCAAATGGCCCCCCAGGCCCCCAAAGGCCCCCCGGGCCACCAAAGGCCCCCCGGGCCCCCAAAGGCCTCACGAGCCCCCAAAAGGCCCCCAAGGGCCCCCGGGCCCCCCAACGCCCCCCCCCCGCCAAAGGGCCCCCGGGCCCCCAAAGCCCCCCTCCCTAGTTTAGAGTTTTAGTTTGATATTATCCTACAGTTTTAGTTGGAGTTATAGTTTAGTTGTAGTTTAGAGTCTAGAGTTTCAAGTTAGACTCTCAGCACTTAGAGTCTTAGTTAGAGTTATGTTTTATTTTAGTTTTAGTGAAGTGTTTTTGAACTTGTAGTTTAGTTTTAGCTAAACGTTTTAGTTTATAATTTTAGCCTAAAGTCTTAGCTTAGAGTTTTTGTTGCACTTTTAGTTTAGTTTATTATTAGTTAAGAGTTTTAGTTTAGAGTTTTAGTTTCGTTTTAGTAAAGAATTTTAGTTTAGAGTTGTAGTTTAGTTTTAGTTAAGAGTTTTAGTTTAGAGTTTAGAGTTTTAGCTTAGAGTCTTAGCTTAGAGTTTTAGTTAGAGTTATAGTTTAGTTTAATTTTAGTTAAGAGTTTTAGTTTAGACTTTAGAGTTTTAGTTCAGAGTTATAGTTTAGTTTTAGTTATGAGTTTTAGTTTAGAGTTTCAGTTTGGTATTAGCTTACAGTTTTAGTTAGAGTTATAGTAGTTAAGAGTTTAAGTTTAGAGCATATAGTTTTACTTTAGAGTCTTAGTTAGAGTTCTAGTTTAGTTTAGTTTTAGTTAAGAGTTTAGAGTTTTACCTTAGAGTCATAGCTTAGAGTTATAATTAGAGTTGAAGTTTAGTTTACTTGTAGTTAAGAGTTTAGTGTTTTAGCTTAGAGTCTAAGCTTAGAGTTTTAGTTAGAGTTATAGTTTAGTTTATTTTTAGTTAAGAGCTTAGAGTTTTAGCCTAGAGTCTTAGCTTAGAGTTTTAGTTAGAGTTGAAGTTTAGTTTAGTTATAGTTAAGAGTTTAGAGTTTCAGCTTAGAGTCTTAGCTTAGAGTCTTAGCTTAAAGTCGAAGTTTAGTTTTAGTTATAGTTAAGAGTTTAGAGTTTTAGCTTAGAGTTTTAGTTAGAGTTCTAGTTTAGTTTAGTTTTAGTTAAGAGTTTAGAGTTTAAGCCTAGAGTCTTAGCTTTGAGTTTTAGTTAGAGTTGAAGTTTAGTTTAGTTATAGTTAAGAGTTTAGAGTTTCAGCTTAGAGTCTTAGCTTAGAGTCTTAGTTAGAGTTCTAGTTTAGTTTAGTTTTAGTTAAGAGTTTAGAGTTTTACCTTAGAGTCTTAGCTTAAAGTTTTAGTTAGAGTTGAAGTTTAGTTTAGTTATAGTTAAGAGTTTAGTGTTTTAGTTTAGGGTCTAAGCTTAGAGTTTTAGTTAGGGTTCTAGTTTAGTTTAGTTTTAGTTTAGAGTTTTAGCTTAGAGTCTTAGCTTAGAGTTTTATTTAGAGTTGAAGTTTAGTTTAGTTATAGTTAAGAGTTTAGAGTTTTAGCCTAGAGTCTTAGCTTAGAGTTTAGTTAGAGTTGAAGTTTAGTTTAGTTATAGTTAAGAGTTTAGAGTTTTAGCTTAGAGTCTTAGCTTAGAGTTTTAGTTAGAGTTGAAATTTAGTTTAGTTATAGTTAAGAGTTTAGAGTTTTAGCTTGGAGTCTTAGCTTAGAGTTTTAGTTAGAGTTCTAGTTTAGTTTAGTTTTAGTTAAGAGTTTTACCTCTGAGTCTTAGCTTGAAGTTTTAGTTAGAGTTGAAGTTTAGTTTAGTTATAGTTAAGAGTTTAGAGTTTTAGCTTAGAGTCTTAGCTTAGAATTTTAGTTAGGGTTCTAGTTTAGTTTAGTTTTAGTTTAGAGTTTTAGCTTAGAGTCTTAGCTTAGAGTTTTAGTTAGAGTTGAAGTTTAGTTATAGTTAAGAGTTTAGAGTTGTAGCCTAGAGTCTTAGCTAAGAGTTTTAGTTAGAGTTCTAGTTTAGTTTAGTTTTAGTTAAGAGTTTAGAGTTTTAGCCTAGAGTCTTAGCTTAGAGTTTAGTTAGAGTTGAAGTTTAGTTTAGTTTAGTTATAGTTAACAGTTTAGAGTTTTAGCTTAGAGTCATAGTTTAGAGTTTTTGTTAGAGTTCTAGTTCAGTTTAGTTTTAGTTAAGAGTTTAGAGTTTTACCTTAGAGTTTTAACCTAGAGTTTTAGTTAGATTTGAAGTTTAGTTTAGTTATAGTTAAGAGTTTTGTGTTTTAGCTTAGAGTCTTGGCTTAGAGTTTTAGTTAGAGTTCTAGTTTAGTTTTAGTTAAGAGTCTTAGCTTAGAGTCTTAGCTTAGAGTTTCAGTTAGAGTTCTAGTTTAGTTTAGTTAAGATTTTAGAGTTTTAGCCTAGAGTCTTAGCTTAGAGTTTTCGTTGGAGTTGAGCTTTAGTTTAGTTATAGTTAAGAGTTTAGAGTTTTACCTTAGAGTCTTAGCTTAGAGTTTTATTTAGAGTTCAAGTTTAGTTTATGTTTAGTTAAGAGTTTTACCTAAGAGTCTTAGCTTAGAGTTTTAGTTAGAGCTGAAGTTTAGTTATAGTTAAGAGTTTAGAGTTTTAGCATAGAGTCTTAGCTTAGAGTTTTAGTTAGGGTTCTAGTTTAGTTACAGTTAAGAGTTTAGAGCTATAGCTTAGAGTCTTAGCTTAGAATTTTAGTTAGAGTTCTAGTCTACTTTAGTTTTAGTTAAGAGTTTAGAGTTTTACCTTAGAGTCTTAGCTTAAAGTTTTAGTTAGAGTTGAAGTTTAGTTTAGTTATAGTTAAGAGTTTAGAGTTTTAGTTTAGAATCTAAGCTTAGAGTTTTAGTTAGGGTTCTAGTTTAGTTTAGTTTTAGTTTAGAGTTTTAGCTTAGAGTCCTAGCTTAGAGTTTTATTTAGAGTTGAAGTTTAGTTTAGTTATAGTTAAGAGTTTAGAGTTTTAGCCTAGAGTCTTAGCTTTGAGTTTTAGTTAGAGTTGAAGTTTAGTTTAGTTATAGTTAAGAGTTTAGAGTTTTACCTTAGAGTCTTAACTTAAAGTTTTAGTTAGAGTTGAAGTTTAGTTTAGTTATAGTTAAGAGTTTAGAGTTTTAGTTTAGAGTCTAAGCTTAGAGTTTTAGTTAGGGTTCTAGTTTAGTTTAGTTTTAGTTTAGAGTTTTAGCTTAGAGTCTTAGCTTAGAGTTTTATTTAGAGTTGAAGTTTAGTTTAGTTATAGTTAAGAGTTTAGAGTTTTAGCCTAGAGTCTTAGCTTAGAGTTTAGTTAGAGTTGAAGTTTAGTTTAGTTATAGTTAAGAGTTTGGAGTTTTAGCTTAGGGTCTTAGCTTAGAGTTTTAGTTAGAGTTGAAATTTAGTTTAGTTATAGTTAAGAGTTTAGAGTTTTAGCTTGGAGTCTTAGCTTTGAGTTTGAGTTAGAGTTCTAGTTTAGTTTAGTTTTAGTTAAGAGTTTAGAGTTTTACCTCTGAGTCTTAGCTTAAAGTTTTAGTTAGAGTTGAAGTTTTGTTTAGTTATAGTTAAGAGTTTAGAGTTCTAGCTTAGAGTCTTAGCTTAGAATTTTAGTTAGGGTTCTAGTTTAGTTTAGTTTTAGTTTAGAGTTTTAGCTTAGAGTCTTAGCTTAGAGTTTTAGTTAGAGTTGAAGTTTAGTTTAGTTATAGTTAAGAGTTTAGAGTTGTAGCCTAGAGCCTTAGCTTAGAGTCTTAGTTAGAGTTCTAGTTTAGTTTAGTTTTAGTTAAGAGTTTAGAGTTTTAGCCTAGAGTCTTAGCTTATAGTTGAAGGTTAGCTTAGTTTAGTTATAGTTGACAGTTTAGAGCTTTAGCTTAGAGTCATAGCTTAGAGTTTTTGTTAGAGTTCTAGTTCAGTTTAGTTTAAGTTAAGAGTTTAGAGTTTTACCTTAGAGTTTTAACTTGAAGTTTTAGTTAGAGTTGAAGTTTAGTTTAGTTATAGTTAAGAGTTTAGTGTTTTAGCTTAGAGTCTTGGCTTAGAGTTTTAGTTAGAGTTCTAGTTTAGTTTTAGTTAGGAGTTTTAGTCTAGAGTCTTAGCTTAGAGTTTCAGTTAGAGTTCTAGTTTAGTTTAGTTAAGAGTTTAGAGTTTTAGCCTAGAGTCTTAGCTTAGAGTTTTAGTTGGAGTTGAGGTTTAGTTTAGTTATAGTTAAGAGTTTAGAGTTTTACCTTAGAGTTTTAGCTTAGAGTTTTAGTTAGAGTTCAAGTTTAGTTTATGTTTAGTTAAGAGTTTTACCTTAGAGTCTTAGCTTAGAGTTTTAGTTAGAGCTGAAGTTTAGTTATAGTTAAGAGTTTAGAGTTTTAGCATAGAGTCTTAGCTTAGAGTTTTAGTTAGGGTTCTAGTTTAGTTACAGTTAAGAGTTTAGAGTTATAGCTTAGAGTCTTAGCTCAGAATTTTAGTTAGGGTTCTAGTCTACTTTAGTTTTAGTTAAGAGTTCAGAGTTTTAGCCTAGAGTCCTACCTTAGAGTTTTAGTTAGAGTTTAAGTTTAGTTTAGTTATAGTTAAGAGTTTAGAGTTTTAGCTTAGAGTTTTAGTTAGAGTTCTAGTTTAGTTCAGTTTTGGTTAGGAGTTTAGAGTTTTAGCTTAGAGTTTTAGCCTAGAGTTTTAGTTGGAGATGAAGTTTAGTTTAGTTATAGTTAAGAGTTTAGAGTTTTAACTTTGAGTCATAGCTTGGAGTTTTAGTTAGAGTTCTAGTTTAGTTTAGTTTTAGCCAAGAGTTTAGAGTTTTAGCTTGGAGTCTTAGATTTTGAGTTTTAGTTAGAGTTCTAGTTTAGTTTAGTTTTGGTTAGGAGTTTAGAGTTTTAGCTTAGAGTTTTAGCCTAGAGTTTTAGTTGGAGATGAAGTTTAGTTTAGTTATAGTTAAGAGTTTAGAGTTTTAACTTTGAGTCATAGCTTGGAGTTATAGTTAGAGTTCTAGTTTAGTTTAGTTTTAGTTAAGAGTTTATAGTTTTACCTTAGAGTCTGAGCTTAGAGTTTTAATTAGAGTTGAAGTTTAGTTTAGTTATAGTTAAGAGTTTAGAGTTTTAGCTTAGAGTCATAGCTTAGAGTTTTAGATAGAGTTCTAGTTTAGTTTATTTTTAGTTAAGAGCTTAGAGTTTTAGCCTAGAGTCTTAGCTTAGAGTTTTAGTTAGAGTTGAAGTTTAGTTTAGTTACAGTTAAGTGTTTAGAGTTTTAGCTTAGAGTCTTAGCTTAGAGTTTTAGTTAGAGTTCTAGTTTAGTTTAGTTTTAGTTAAGAGTTTAATGTTTTAGCCTAGAGTCTTAGCTTTGAGTTTTAGTTAGAGTTGAAGTTTAGTTTAGTTATAGTTAAAAGTTCAGATTTTTAGCTTAGAGTCCTAGCTTAGAGTTTTAGTTAGAGTTCTAGTTTAGTTTAGTTTTAGTTAAAAGTTTAGAGTTTTAGCTTAGAGTCTTAGCTTAGAGTTTTAGTTAGAGTTGAAGTTTAGTTTAGTTATATTTAAGAGTTTAGTGTTTTAGCTTAGAGTCTTAGCTTAGAGTTTTAGTTAGAGTTCTAGTTTAGTTTAGTTTTAGTTAGAGTTCTAGTTTAGTTTTAGTTAAGAGTTTAGAGTTTTAGCTCAGAGTCATAGCTTAGAGTTTTAATTAGAGTTCTAGTTTAGTTTAGTTTTAGTTAAGAGTTTTAACTTAGAGTCTTAGCCTAGAGTCTTGGCTTAGAGATTAAGTTAGAGTTGAAGTTTAGTTTAGTTATAGTTAAGAGTTTAGAGTTTTAGCCTAGAGTCTTAGCTTAGAGTTTTAGTTAGAGTTGAAGTTTAGTTTAGTTATAGTTAAGAGTTTAAAGTTTTAGCTTGGAGTCTTAGCTTAGAGTTTTAGTTAAAGTTATATTTTAGTTTATTTTTAGTTAAGAGTTTAGAGTTTTAGCTTAGGGTTTTAGCCTAGAGTCTTAGCTTAGAGTTTTAGTTAGAGTCGATGTTTAGTTTAGTTATAGTTAAGAGTTTAGAGTTTTAGCTTAGAGTCCTAGCTTAGATTTTTAGTTAGAGTTCTTGCTTAGTTTAGTTTTGGTTAAGAGTTTTGGCTTATAATTTTAGCCTAGAGTCATAGCTTAGAGTTTTAGTTAGAGTTGAAGTTTAGTTTAGTTATAGCTAAGAGTTTAGAGTTTTAGCTTAGAGTCTTAGTTTAGAGTTTTAGTTACAGTTCTAGTTTAGTTTAGTTTTTGTTAAGAATTTTAGCTTAGAGTTTTAAACTAGAGTCATAGCTTAGAGTTTTAGTTAGAGGTGAAATTTAGTTTAGTTATACTTAAGAGTTTAGAGCTTTAGCTTAGAGTCCTATCTTAGAGTTTTAGTTAAAGTTTTAGTTTAGTTTTAGTTAAGAGTTTTAGATTTGAGTTTTAGCCTACATTCCTAGCTTAGAGTTTTATTAGAGTTGAATTTTAGTTTAGTTATAGTTAAGAGTTTAGAGTTTTAGCTTAGAGTCATCGCTCAGGGTTTTAGTTAGAGTTGTAGTTTAGTTTAGTTTTAGTTAAGAGTTTTAGCTTAGAGTTTTAGCCTTGAGCCTTAGCTTAGAGTTTTAGTTAGAGTTGAAGTTTAGTTTAGTAATAGTTAAGAGTTTAGAGTTTTAGCATACAGTCTTAGCTTAGAGTTTTAGTTAGAGTTCTAGTTTGGTTTAGTTTTAGTTAAGAGTTTTAGCTTTGAGTTTTAGCCTAGATTACTAGCTTAGAGTTTTATTAGAGTTGAATTTTAGTTTAGTTACAGTTAAGAGTTTGGAGTTTCAGCTTAGAGTCATAATTCAGAGTTTTAGTTAGAGTTGTAGTTTAGTTTTAGTTAAGAGTTTTAGCTCAGAGTTCTAGCTTAGAGTTCTAGCTTAGAGTTTTAGTTAGAGTTGAAGTTTAGTTTAGTTATAGTTAAGAGTTTAGAGTTTTAGCTTAGAGTCTTAGCTTAGAGTTTTAGTTAGAGTTGTAGTTTAGTTTAGTTTTAGTTAAGAGTTTTAGCTTAGAGTTTTAGCCTAGAATCTTAGCTTAGAGATTTAGTTAGAGTTGAAGTTTAGTTTAGTTATAGTTAAGAGTTTATAGTTTTAGAGTTTTAGCTTAGAGTTTTAGCCTAGATTCCTAGCATAGAGTTTTAGTTAGAGTTGAATTTTAGTTTAGTTATAGTTAAGAGTTTAGAGTTTTAGCTTAGAGTCATAGCTTAGAGTTTTAGTTCTAAATAGTTTAGTCTAGTTTTAGTTAAGAGTTTTAGCTTAGAGTTTTAGCCTAGAGTCTTAGCTTAGAGTTTTAGTTAGAGTTGAATTTTAGTTTAGTTATAGTTAAGAGTTTAGAGTTTTAGCTTAGAGTCTTATCTTAGAGTTTTAGTTAGAGTTCTAGTTTAGTTTAGTTTTAGTTAATTGTTTTAGCTTAGAGTTTTAGCCTAGAGTCTTAGCTTAGAGATTTAGTTAGAGTTGAAGTTAAGTTTAGTTATAGTTAAGAGTTTATAGTTTAGAGTTTTAGCTTAGGGTCTTGGCTTAGAGTTTTAGTTAGAGTTCTAGTTTAGTTTAGTTTTACTTAAGAGTTTTAGCTTAGAGTTTTAGCCTAGAGTCGAGGAGGGAGAAAATAGATATTAATGACAATACTAAAATGACATAACCACAAAATTCCACATTATTACATAGAAATGCCAAAACCATAGGTTAGATTAGTTAGGTTAGGTTAGGTTAGAGGTTAGGTTTCTCCACGTTTAAGTTAGGTTAGGTTAGCTTTTCATGAGCGCTCATGATAAGCTAACCTAACCTAACTTAAACGTGGAGAAACCTAACCTCTAACCTAAACTAATCTAACCTATGGTTTTGGTATTTCTATGTAATAATGTGAAATTTTGTGGTTATGTTAGTTTAGTATTGTCATTAATATCTATTGTCTCCCTTCCCAACTCTAGGCTAAAACTCTAAGCTAAAACTATTAAGTAAAACTAAACTAAACTAGAACTCTAACTAAAACTCCAAGCTAAGACTCTAAGCTAAAACTCTAAACTCTTAACTATAACTAAACTAAACTTCAACTCTAACTAAAACTCTAAGCTAAGACTCTAGGATAAAACTCTATGCTAAAATTCTTAACAAAAACTAAACTAAACTAAACTAGAACTCTAACTACATCTCTAAGATAAGACTCTAAGGTAAAACTCTAAACTCTTAACTATAACTAAACTAAACTTCAACTCTAACTAAAACTCTAAGCTAAGACTCTTAACTAAAACTCTAAGCTAAAACTCTTAACTAAAACTAAGCTAAACTAGAACTCTATCTAAAACTCTAAGCTATGACTTTAAGCTAAAACTCTAAGCTATGACTCTAAGCTAAAACTCTAAACTCTTCACTATAACTAAACTAAAATTCAACTCTAACTAAAACTCTAAGCTATGGCTCTAGGCTAAAACTCTTAAGCTAAAACTCTAAAACTATAAACTCTTAACTATAACTAAACTAAACTTCAACACTAACTAAATCTCTAAACTAAGACTCTAGGCTAAAACTCTAAGTTAAAAATCTAAGCTCTTAACTATTACTAAACTAAACTTCAACTCTAATTAAAACTCTAAGCTAAGACTCTTAACTAAAACTAAACTAAACTAGAACTCTAACTAAAACTCTAGGATAGGACTCTAAGCTAAAACTCTAAACTCTTTAAGTATAACTAAACTAAACTTCAACTCTAACTAAAACTCTAAGCTAAGACTCTAGGATAAAACTCTATGCTAAAATTCTTAACAAAAACTAAACTAAACTAGAACTGCAACTAAAACTCTAAACTAAGACTCTAAGCTAAAACTCTAAACTCTTAGCTATAACTAAACTAAACTTCAACTCTAACTAAAACTCTAAGCTATGGCTCTAGGCTAAAACTCAAAGCCAAAACTCTTAACTAAAACTAAACTAAACTCGAACTCCAACTAAAACTCAAAGCTAGGACTCTAAGCTAAAACTCCACACTCTTAACTATAACTAAACTAAACTTCAACTCTAACTAAAACTCTAAGCTAAGACTCTAGGCTAAAACTCTAAGCTAAAACTCTAAACTCTTAACTGTAACTAAACTAAACTTCAACTCTAACCGAAGCTCTAAGCTAAGACTCCAAGCTAAAACTCTAAACTCTTAACTAAAAATACACTAAAATAGAACTCTAACTAAAACTCTAAACAAAGACTCTATGCTAAAACTCTAAACTCTTAACTATAACTAAACTAAACTTTAACTCTAACTAGAACTCTAAGCAAAGACTCTAGGCTAAAACTCTAAGCTAAAACTCTAAACTCTTAACTGTAACTAAACTAAACTTCAACTCTAACCGAAGCTCTAAGCTAAGCCTCCAAGCTAAAACTCTAAACTCTTAACTAAAAATAAACTAAAATAGAACTCTAACTAAAACTCTAAGCAAAGACTCTATGCTAAAACTCTAAACTCTTAACTATAACTAAACTAAACTTCAACTCTAACTAAAACTCTAAGCTAAGACTCTAGGCCAAAACTCTAAACTCTTAACTAGAACTAAACTAAACTTCAACTCTAACTAAAACTTCAAGCTAAGACTCAGAGGTAAAACTCGTAACTAAAACTAAACTAAACTAGAACTCTAACTAAAACTCTAAGCTAAGACTCCAAGCTAAAACTCCTTCTTTCTAAAGATAATTCCGACTTCCTCCAATTAAGGTAAATCTAGTTTCAAAAAAGAAAAGTCCTTTATCAGCAAAGAGAAATATTGCATCTTAGCATCAGACAAAGAACGGCGCTATCCCAGCTTTGAATTTCGCCAAGAAGACTGGTAATAAATAAACTACAAAATACAATGTTTTCGCAGGAAGTCTTAAGTGATAAGAGTGTGTGAACGTCTAAATCATCAAAAATATTTAAGACAGATTATTGGACGGAGGTTTGGCCCGCCTCAGGACATAGGCCAATCGTGGGGTAGCTCCCACGGCACATGATCAGGACTTAGGATATATAGTGAAGAAAAGTGTTTATCGGGCTCTCATTATTATAGACAGAATTCATTCGGCGTTCAAGCTTTGTTATTCTGTCATGGTTGTTATCTCAGTCACCGTTGTTGTCATTTGAAGTGACCCATTGCTGTACAACTGAACATGTAAGTCTCAATAAAACCATTGCTTTTCTATTTTGTGTTTATTTTATTTTATATGTCTATACCTAGCCACACGACAGGTAATTAGTTCGCATGTCTCCAAAGTATGTTCCCAGAAGGAATCTGATTTCAAACCAAACGATGCGATTGTAAAAATTACCCGGCGAAACCATAGATTTTCTTGTCATTTCTATAGTTTGCCTAGCCTACCACTCGACCTGAAAAATATTACTCGGCGGTAAGGGTGCGACTTTTAACGCCTTAAACGGCACAGTCCTTGGCACTATAAGTGGCGCTATCGGAGAACTTATAAGGTGTAAGTTCACGGCTTCAAAGTACAATTTTAGACTTGACCCGGTCAATATTTATGACCACAATTAAGCCCAGTCCTTTCTTTTATAGCTACAATTCTTTTTATCGCTACAAATGGCACGGTCGGAAATTGGAGGAAAACTTGCGAACTAATTAGGCTATAAAACTTTGTAATTTAAATTTAATTATTGGAGAGACACAGACATATAAGTAAAGTGATTAGGCCTATAACCGCTAATCTACTATAGGAAACCCTTTAAAATATCTCATAGAAGATAATAGCCTCCCCCAAAATAGGTTAAGTGAAAAAAATAAATTTATTTCGAATTATTCAAACGCAAAAAAAATGGCAGAGGATTTAGAAGAAAAATTAATTGCGCAAAAGTTGGTCACGAAAAATATAGAAATAGCAAAGTCTATCCCTCAGTAGAGTGGTCAATCAGATATTGACGAATTTAATATCCAATTGGCCCAGTTTGTAGAACTAACAAAAACAGAGCTAGAAACGTTAGTCGACATGCTTCTACTGCGATTAAAAGGCCAGGCCTTAACCTTTCTGAAGCAGATTGAACATGCTATAGGCGACGACGCCAGCTTGCCAATAAATACGGTGGACAAATTGTTAAAAGCATTTAAAGATAGATTTATCGAAACCAGTTCCATAAATAAATTAAAACACGGAATGATGTGCTTTGACTATTCACAAAATATAAGAGAATATCTTGATAATATACGCATTTCAGTAGAGGCAAAATACGGAAGAGGTTCAGGACAACTGTATGAAAAAGTCATACTAAATACCTTTTTGCAAGGGCTACCCCCAAAACTATATAGAATGGTAATATCCAAAAATATTCAGACGCTGGATCTTGTTGTTCAGGAGGTAGATCGATTGATCGAAGTCGACACGATGGTCGCAAATCACAGTAAAGCAAAAATAAATAGCCTAGGCGATTCAAACGTGGACCTAATCTTCAAGGGCGATCAGGCGTCTCCCAATTTCTTTTCAAGGGATAGTCCCCAGTGCCACAAATAAATAAAACGCAAGAACCCGCTAGGCAGAAAACAGTACGTTTTCAGCCTGTCAAACAATCTAATTATGAAAATAACCATACAATAATAAGATGCTATATTTGCAATCGACCTGGACATATCGCAAGAGAGTGCCGTTATATCCCCAATCGCATACCAAGAATTGCTGACGGTAGTACGCAAAATTATGGCAATCATTTGTTCGGAAGAACAAATTTTATTGCCAGTGGTGCGCTAGGCTATAGCCAGGGAAGATTGCGCCAACCAGTACCTTACAATGCGTACAAATCAAATTTTTATACCCCTCCCCCCAATAGACAAATCAATTATCTATTTGAAAACCCAAATAAGCGAAAAAGCCAATATAATGCGAGAATGCTATATAGAAATCACGAAAACTTGCCGACGGGAAATGAAAATTTTGCAAGCCAACGGCATTAGCAGTCAGCGCTAGCAAGCGGCACTGACGCAAGACATCCAAGTCACCATAATAATATATGGCGAAGGCAGACAGATGTAAATCAATTAGATATGCCTACGGAATCTCATATGTCTGAATATCTATTACAGGCACTGACGCATGAAATAAATCCTCAGGGAAACGTTTCAGGCCCCTCAGAAATATAAATTGGACCCAGAGGGTGCCCAGAATATTTAAAAGGTCCAAACTGATAGTAGTTCCGTCTTGCAGTGATAGTATTAACAAGTTACCTATATTTAATGATTTTTGGGTAGAAAACGTTTACTTTAAGGCCTTAGTTGACAGTGGAGCTACGGTTAATATCATAAGCTCATGCGTATTTAATATGTTGCCTCTGCATATTAGACAACACAAAAATTTTAATAATCCCAATTTAACTAGTGTGACAGGGCATAAATTGGATGCAAGAGGTTCAATTTGCCTAAACGTAAAAAGGGACAATAGGATCTTTCCGACAAATTTTATAATATGCGGTAACTTTCCGTACGAAGCAATTATAGGCGCAAATTTTTTAAGGTCTAATAGAATACTATTAGACGTAGCAAACGAGAGGCTTGTCGACCCGGCTAAGGTAGGGCAAGAAATTTCTACCTTAAGAAATCGTAACAGAAGTTACGAAGACAACTTAACAATAAACAAAATTTCTGACGGTGTAATGGCGCAATCTTTTGAACCTCATGTCTCGCAAGGAGGAAAAGGAATAATCAGAAACTTGTCCAATTATTCTGAAAGACATTGCAGAGATGAACTAAATTTAAATAATAAAAGTATTGAATCCGCAAAAATAAAAATAGGAGATATGCGACAGTACAGGTCAAACGAAATCAAGAAAATAGCGAAATTATGGAAAAACATAGTAAAACCCAACGTGACGCCACAAGATGCCACAATGGCGCAGCATAGCGCCAGTATGAATCTAATAAACAATAAAAATAAAGAGAAATATTACGGATTCACGATAAGGAAAACAAAAACCCTCCCAAGACGATGCAAAAAATTCAAATATCACAGATGATTGAACCAGTGGTTAGCAAATCCGAAATATGGTTTGCGACTCCATCAAAGGAAATTCCTGAAAATCTGCTATGTGAGGAAAAGATTATATCTTATGACAAAGGAGAAGGTTTTATTGGGGTAACTAATAACCACAAAAATGATACAATTACAATAAAAAAGGGGACGTGTTTAGTTCAAATCCAAGTTATCTCGGAAAATGATTTAAATAGATGGGAAAATTCTAAAAGAAACCTAGTTAACGGCATTAAAACCTCAAATAACAAATGTCCTTTAACTAAATTGCAATTCTTAAACAAATTTAATATGGATCATATTACGGACTTGGAACTTAAGAAAAAATTATGCGAATTATTATGGAATTTTAAAGGTGTATTTTCCGCATCTGAAGATGACATCGGACTGATACCATTTTATGAACACTCAATTTTAACGACTGGTAATCCCGTAGCAAAACAGCCATATCGTGTGCCATATAAGCACAAAGAATGGTTAAAAAATAAAATTCATGAATTAGAAAAAAATGAAATTATACGCCCAAGTATAAGTCCGTATAGTGCACCAGTGATCTTAGTACCAAAGAAGAATGGTGACCTTAGACTTGTAGTAGACTATAGAGCCCTCAACAAACAAGTAGTTAGCGATAAATTTCCTTTACCAAGAATAGATGAAATTCTTGACTCTATTTCAAGCAAAAAAAAAAATTTTTACTTCTTTGGACCTTACCCAAGGCTACCACCAAGTGAAAATAGCCGAAAAAGATGTCCATAAAACTGCATTTTCAACATCTGAATGTGGTTCATATGAATACTTAAGGGTACCTTTTGGACTTAAAACAAGTTCAAGCGCGCTATGTAGACCCCTATTACACCTGTTAAGAGGTTTAAAGAATATCATTCATTTTGTTGATGATGTCATATGCGTGGGAGAAAATACTGAACAACACTTAGCAACATTAGCTAAGGTGTTCGAGAAGTTCAGACAGGGCAATTTAAAATGTCAGCCGGAGAAAGTAAATTTGTTTCAACCTAAAATTAAATTTTTAGGAGTAGTAGTGACACAAGGAGAGATATCCCCAGACCCTGATAAAATAAAGTGTTTTGAAAACCTCAAACCCCCTAGAACCATGAAAGAATTAAGGGGAATTTTAGGTCTTACTGGCTACTTTAGAAAATTCGTGCGCAATTACGCCCAAATTGCGAAACCCCTCACGGAATTAACTAAAGGGAACTCCCAAAATGTTACCTGGTCCCAGGAAGCTCAAACTTCCCTAGACCGTCTCAAAAAGGCGCTCACTTCTGAACCAATATTATCACTTCCTGATTTCGAAAACGGACAATTTGTGGTCACAACCGATGCTAGTTCAAAAAGCATTGGGGCTATTCTTTCGCAAATAATTCCCATAGGAAACCCTGATCCTTTACAAGGACCTTCTAATAAAAAAAAAATAGAAAAAGTTATATGCTATTCGAGTAGAACTTTATCAAAAGGCGAAAGTAGTTATTCCGCCACAAACTTAGAATTATTATCTATAATCCACCACTTGGACAAATTTAGACACTATTTAATTGGTAGAAAATTTATACTACGATCAGACCATAAAAGCTTGCAGTACCTGCGCACATTTAAACACCCCACGGGCATTCTAGCTAGATGGATTATGAAAATCCAAGACCTAGATTACGAATTTGAATATTTAAAAGGTAAACAAAATGCAGCTTGTAACTTTTTGAGTAGATACCCAGAAAATATTCCGTCAGAAGCTGAGGAAAATGAAGTTAACGCTATCAATGCTAAGAGCAAACATGGACGTAAGAAAAACGTCAAGCACACGATAAAAGAAAATAAGATTAACTATTGTCCCTTGTCTTTAGAAAATATAAAAAGAAAGCAAAAAAAGGACGAAATGTGTTCAGCTCTTATTAATTATTTTGTGAACGACGATGCGTTACCGGATAAATTCAAAACTCTTAGAAAAGAGATAGATAATTTTTACTATGATCTTGATGAACAAATTCTATGTAGAATCGTGACTGCTGAGACAAATAGAAACCAAACCTCAATAATATCTGTGTTACCAAAAAACTTAATTATACCTGCGTTCGAATATTTTCATTCAGATACAGGTGGACACTTAGGAGTGACAAAAAATTTCCATAAATTAAAACAATATTTTTACATGCCGTCTGCAATAACAAAACTTAAAGAATTTGTAAGTACATGCGAAGCGTGTAACTTAAGAAAAATCCCCCAATCTTATCCTAATCCTCCAATGGGAAGGGTCCCGGTAGCAAAGTGCCCCTTCGATATTATCTAATTTGACTTATACGGAACGAGTGGAGCCTTGCCTGTTTCCAGCAGAGGCCATACTTGTGTTCTTTCAGTTATAGATCACTTTTCTGGATTTACTTTTGCAAAAGCATTAAAAAATCAAGGTGCTTACGCCACAAGTAAGGCATTAGCGAAATTATTTTTACAATTTGGCGTTCCAAATAAAGTTTTGAGTGACAACGGAAGCAATTTTGTTTCAAAGGTAACAAAAGACTTAATGAGTTTTCTTAATATAGAGAAAATGGTGACAGCTCCGTACCACCCACAAGCTAATGGTAAAATAGAAAATAGGCATAAAATATTTCCGAACGTATTAAGTATTTATACAAAAGACAATAGGAACGATTGGGATCAATTCTTACCTTATTTAACTAACGTAATCAACACTGCTTATTCAGAAACAACTAAAGATAATCCATTTTATTTACTTTTTGGTCGTGATTTTAGAATCCCGTATGATGAGATTATTGAATCTCGGCAATATTATAATAACTCGGAGGATTACAAACAAGAATTCATAAATAGGATGAGGAAAACTTATAAAATAGTTAGGCAAGAGTTGAAAAATGTAAAATAAACCAAGAGCTAAGAAACCAACCCAAAGTCAAGGGGAGTTAAGATTTCAAAGTAGGAGACTGCGTCTACCTAAAGAACGAGGCAAAAACGGAAGGAAAAAAACTTTCCAACAAATATTCTGGACCGTAAAGAATAGTCAAAAAGTACGCTAACGATTATACTTTTAAAATGGAAAACCCCGATAATGGAAGAACTTACAAGGCGCATGTTAGCGGAATAAAAAGAGCCAGATTTCTAGAGAGATGGGTATCACATCCCTCCTCTACTGATTCGTCAGATGCAGAAAATGAGCCCCCTAGATCAAGATTGGCAGAGCTAAAACCCTTTAATTTTAAACAAGATTATTTTGAAGATGACAGTGATGAGGAAAACTTTGAAGAATTTTTAGCAATGAAAAATCTAGTTATTCCTAAGAAAAAATCCCTAATACCAGGATTTTTTCCTGAAAAAGAACACCAAAAGATCCAAAAAGTTATTCATCGGCGAGCGCAGGAGAACTAGATTATACGATATCTCCAAAAACTCAATTTTTCCCCCATAGAATTTCAACCCCTTGTCCCCCCAAAAGATTTCCAGACGATATGGTTTCCCCTGCAGCACCAATAGAAAGAACCCTGTCTTTACAGGAGGAATTAAACAGAGCTGTAGAAACCCCCGGTATTACTGTAAAGAAAACTCCACCCAAAGATTCAACTAAAACAAATCTGCGAGAAGCTATGGATTTAATAAATTTCCCAATAAAAACGAGTCAAAGTACATTGCCTAAAAATAAAACTCCCGAGGATGACCGGCAAGGACAATATCATGATATAACTGTGTCCAAGGTCAAGCCTAAACAGTGGACTTCCTGGAGGGAAACCCTAGTGCAAAAAATGCCCCATCCCCCTGAAGACACGGCATTCAAACAGTGGAGGAACCCCGCAAAAACTCTTGATTCCTCCCAAAGCTCTCAAGAATCTTTCAAATCTCCCGAGTTGGAAACTCAAGGCAAGGACTTAGGGAATAAACCTTCTACTTCCAGAGGAGTAGAAATTTACGAAGGAAGGGGAGGTGATGCCTCAAAAATGCAAGGTGCAACTTCTAAAACTTATGATACAGAATCATCGGAAACTAGTTCCGAAGAGTCTGACAGCGAATCAGACCATATAGTAGCTAAAGAAATAGGGAAATCAAGACCGACTTCAGCAGCCGCACACGCGAAAGAAACAAAATTAAAAGGGCAAGAATTTTTGAAAAAACAATACAAAAAGTTTGACCTTATTTCGCTAGAAAAACCGAAAAAGAAAAAACCGCAAGAAGTCAAGGAGAAAGTAACGACACAATCGGGTAGAACGGTTAAGAAACCCGATAGATGGAATTACACTTAATCAGTATAGGATTAAAAGAATTCAATGGATAGGCGTCATAAAGGAATAATAATTTAAAAACTTTTAATTTACGAGAAAAAATCATACAATTATAAAAAAATGCTGTAGAGAAATTTTTTTCAACATATATCATGGCTTCGCATGAATCAAAACCGTCTGATACCGTCTGTTCAACATGTATCAGTTCCTGAATACAAATTCTAATTAAAAAGTTGCATATAATTAATTCGAATAATTTCCTTTAATATAAAAAGTCTACCCGTACCATTCCCGTACGATGCATCCAGTCCAACTGAAAGAAGCCGTGATAGGAAGTACTAAGCGAGAAATATTCATACACCTTAGAAATGACCTTTGGTTATTTTCTGTTCCAAGAGAAACTGTTGGAACTTTGTCTTGTTATAATAATACAGAAAGAATAGACCCAAGTTACAAAACAGAATTACTGTTACAAGATGTGGGTACGATAACCATAAAACAAGGGTGTCGACATGTAACTAAAGAGTCAACTGTTCGAACGCCGTTAATTACCACGAGCACAAAGATAATAAGTCCCAAAATAATCAATTTCAAAGCAATTAACCTGTCGTACACTGTTCCCAATATAGAAAACGAGGATATGAAAACCTCTATATGGTCCAAAATAGAAAAGAATAAAGGGACACTAAAACTTACAAAAATAAGAGAAGCATTAGACTCCCAGATCCCCCTGTTTACGAATGAAGACCAGAGATTAACGTATGTGGATGATAGATACGGATTATTCTCAACCAATTTTTGGTGGAACATACTATTGACCGTATGTTTCGTATTCGCGATTTCCCTGAACATGAGATTCTTACTGAATTATAATTATATAAAAATCCTGAGACTAAGAAGGCGAAAACCAAGAGAAGAACACGGGGAAACGGCTGAAATGCAGAAGTTAAACCCGGAACCCATGAGAACGTCTAAGCCAAGAAAAAGGGAAGACATTAGAAAACGAGTGGGTGTAGAGGTCTTCACTCGTCCTTGCTATGTCTCGTTCCCTCATTGTAAGGTTGTTTACGTAAAACCGTGTGGTTATGACGCTGCAACATGCGTTTCTTAAACAGCACGGACGTGCGTGAACAATGCAGGCATGAAATATGTTGTAAATTAGACCTCAAACTTAATAATGTAAAGTAAGTTATGTTTATTTAATAAGTATTGAAGAATTAAATAAGCCCTTTATCGTTGTTTTGATTTCTCAAAACAAATTGGAAGACATCTCTGTTTTAGATTTCCCAATGGGAATTATTTCGTTTTATTATAACCAACGTTATATAGTAATATCAGTGTATCTTTTTATATTATCTTGTGGGGTAATCGTCACCCTAAAACGCACCCAATCGTATTGTTTACTATGTATTAAGACTACTTGATTTTAAAGAACGTGTGATTCTGCCTCGTTATTTTTATTACAGGAAGTGGATTGACATATTGGATATCGAGCATTACAATGAGTTGTCCAGTGCAGATACAACCTAGTAGCATTCTATTTTCATCATACCTCAACCAACGAAGAATACTTGCCTAGAAATATGTATTACCTTGTGCAAATTAGCAAAAATCAACTATAAAAAAAAACATTGATAAGAAGTGTTAACGTGTAACTCAACTGGGTAAATGAGTACTAAAGAGTTTACTTGATAAAAAGTTGTTTTTAAAACGGAAAAAATGAATTAATTTTTTCTAGGGTTCCATTTCTTTTAAAAAGGGCACCTCCCCCCCCCAAGAAAAAAAGAAGGCAAACAAAAGAAGAAGAGGAAGATAATTACCACACATCTTCCAGTAAAAGAGACCATATTTCCATTTTTCATAGGAGAGGGCAAGAGTGAGAGGGCCCCTTTTTAATCCAATTAATTGAATTTCCTTTTAATGCACATACTTTATGAGCTTTATAGCCTTAATAGGTAATACGACCTCATTAATCACTCCCATATTGTACTACTGCAAACCAAAAGTATAGCCGTTTCGTATATTTTTACCTCCAAATATATATGGTTAGCTTAATAGTCCTCGTCCGAGGACTTACCGCAACTTACCACAATAGTCCTCGTCCGAGGCATCTGCACAGTCTCGTATCTTATCACAATGTTGTGCTAAAGGGATACATTTGCCATCTGAAATGCAGCGAAATTCGGTCATTGCGTGACAATGGTGTACGGGTGAATTTTTCCACAGATTTTGATGTAAGCCTGCAAAATTGTATACGAATGGATAACATTGGTAAAGTTTGCACATAGGTTTTTCATAAATCGCAAAACCTTCCGTTCTTCTGTAGGACACTACAAATAACACGATTATTAAGCTTATATTTTGAACTATGAATTCTAGCGTTGTCAACGGATATTCTTCATGCTACCATAAATTATAGCCGAAAATTTCAAGCCGTCTGAAAAATTTTCTCAATAGATTATTGCAATACTGTAACCCAAGATAAAAAAAAATAAGATATTATTATTTTAAATTCTTATAGTAACCAAATTCAATTATTTTTTCTCTAATTCAATCCAGGAAACAATACTGCTTCCATAAACAGCTTCGAAATAATAGTTTCACTCTCTGATGTATTAAAAATATCACATACAACCTTTGCTTTGGATATGACAAAAATACACAATTTTACAGGGACTGTAATTTTTTCTTGGAATTCTCGGGCATGTACGCAAATTTTATTTTTTTGGATGGGGAGAAGAATGAGGTGAGGGCCTGTTTTTGGAGGAACAAGATAAAAAATAAAAGGTAAATTATTGGAGCCTATGGGGGAATAATAAAGTTCTTGATGTTTGGAAGACATGGTCCTAATCCCTTACACATGTTTCAGGAGGGTTATTCATACGTCTAATTCCTTTCTCAGGCCCAATACAAAACTAGAAGTATATCCACAAGATAAATCAACCCAGTGGGAAGATGAGTTGGCAGCAGATCAGACGAGGGAGGACTGACGGCTGTTTTGAATGCCAAAAATCTCTGGTACTATAGGATGAATTAAAGTCTAGGACAAGACCAAATATCTGGATGTTGATGCGTTCGAATTGTTACCCCAAACTTTTCCGAGTGTGAGTTCTCAACGGTCCTTGGGGGAGGAGATCTCTAAACATTTTTTTTTCTAGGTATGTAATTTGGTGTTTGTAGAGGTATTTGTGTGCTTTTTCTCTGATTGTTTTTCACTTGACTGGGTACTTTGAAGCAAAAAGTTGGACAATTGGGCCAACTTTTTGCGTTCCACCATGTTTTGCGAAGTGAAAACTATACGTAGTTTGAATCAAACAGTTCATGGTAACGAACTGTAAGTAAGGAGCGACCAGGCTCAATAGTAACCGAAACTATAAAAATCAAAATTCCGATACCAATAGATATATCAAAAGAATTGGCTTTCTATGCTGGTTTCAAATATATAAATTTCATCTTGTTTAGTTACACCAATTGTTACGAGCCTGAAATGTTACAAGCCTGAGAAAATGTTCCTGATTTTCAAAAAAAAGGAGGAAACAGCCCTTAAAAGTCACGTGATCTAAGTGAAAATCACACCATTGGATGCAGCGTATCAGAGAACATTACTGCATATGTTTAAAGTTCCTATCTGAAAATTATTTGAAAAAAACTACGTTTCCTAAAGAGTTAAAGAGGCTGAGTTACAAGGTCGAACCTTAAAACGTACAGGGATTAGGAGGCACAGTGGGGGGGCTGCCGCCCCCCAAACCCCCCGCTTTCGCAGCCCTTAAATAAAAAAAAAGTTTTTTAAACTGAAAGTAAGGAGCGACATTAAATCTTAAAACGAACAGAAATTATTCCGTATATGAAAGAGGCTGTGTCCTCCTCAACGCCTCGCTCTTTACGCTAAAGTTTTTATTGTTTAAAAAAAGAGTTGTGAGAAAGTCAAACTTTAGCGTAAAGAGCGAGGCGTTGAGGAGGGCACAGCCTCTTTCATATACGGAATAATTTCTGTTCGTTTTAAGATTTAATGTCGCTCCTTACTTTCAGTTTAAAAAACTTTTTTTTTATTTAAAGGCTGCGAAAGCGGGGGGTTTGGGGGCGGCAGCCCCCCAACTGTGCCTCCTAATCCCTGTACGTTTTAAGGTTCGACCTTGTAACTCAGCCTCTTTAACTCTTTAGAAAACGTAGTTTTTTTCAAATAATTTCTGCACGTTTTTGTACAGTTTATTACTTATTATTGCTCCTTGTAACTCAGCCTCTTTAACTCTTTAGAAAACGTAATTTTTTCAAATAATTTAAAAAAGAAACTGGGTTTCTTTTTAAAGTTTGAATTCAGTATTAAAAAAATTGCTCTGATGGTGAATCGAACCCGGGTTTTCCGCCTGCAAGTCTGGAGTGTAACCGCAAGACTATACAGACACAACAGTAATTGTTTTTTAGTATATGGAAGCTATTTTCGACGCAAGCAAATTCCCAAAAAACTTGATATTTGGTTTTTGGAAAACAGGGAAGGAGTGATCAGATTGAGCTGAAATTTCGAGGATAAGCTTCCAGGCCCTAGGAAAGATTATCCTCCAAATTTCAGCCCGATCAGACAACGTTAAAGGGGGGTTGTGGTCGGAAAAATTAACATGGGCTAATATAGGAAAACAAGGTTTTTCGTAAATGTAAATTCGGGGGATAATTTTTTCGGTCTGAAAATATCAAAAGGCCCTAACAGGTCGAATTCTGCTTCGAATGAGTCCTCATTCAACCGGATCCGTTGCCAACTGTGGCCTGTAGGCGTGGCTAAGAAAAAAAAAGAAATGAATTTTAAGTGGCTATATTTGGTTTTTTGAAAACAGGGAAGGAGTGATCGGATTGAGCTGAAATTTCGAGGATAAGCTCCCGGGCCCTAGGAAAGCTTAACTTCTAAATTTCAGCCCAATCGGACAACGTTAAAGGGGGGCTGTGTTGGGAGGGTCCAAACTTCCGGCCCAGTTTACCCCATGAAGATAAAGTCGGAGGAGGATGAAATTTTGCAAGTTTCTTAGTTTGAGCTTGGGCTACAAAATGCGATTACCGCCGTCTCTCTGCGACCTCTAGGACCTGAAATCGCTTAACATTGTGGTGGGTCGCCTCTTTATAGAGGCACAACTGTGCCTCCTTGAAATGTGGAATTTTGTATTTTTTGCCAGAAGAAAGATCATGGGTGCGTATTTATTTGTTGTTTTTTTCCCCAGGTATGATCTTATCGACCCAGTGGTCCTAGAATATCGAAAGGGGGATCATTCAAACGTAAATTAAAAGTTCTAGTGCCATTTTTAAGTGACAAAAAAATTGGAGGGCAACTAGGCACCCTCCCTCGCCCCTTTTTTCGAAAATCGTCTGATCAAAATTTTGAGATAGCCATTTTGTTCATCATAGCTGAAAGGCCGAATAACTATGCCTTTGGGTATAACAAAACTCCCCCACAGCCCCAGGGGAAAGGTCTTTAAGTTATAAAATTTGCCTATTGTTTGCGCATAGTATTTGTTATTGGGATGTAGGCATACAATTTGGAGTAAGGGGGGGGGGATTTTCTGCTGGGGAGTTTTCCACGGGTGAATTTTCCATGGGGGTGCAAGTTTCCAGGGAATGAAGTTGTCAGGGGGAAATATAAACTAGGGGAATTTGCCAGAATTCTTATACAAAATGTTTTTTTTTTATATGTCTTGCTGTCTCTTTTCCGTCTCAATTTTACGCGCGGAGCGGTTAAGAGTAATTGTCCAGGGTAAATTTTCACCGGGATTGAATTGTCTAGAGTATATTTTCGCAGCGGGGGGGGGGGTTCCTCGTGAATGTGGGGCCAGATTTCCAGGAATTATTTAAAAAAATGATCAGAAATTAAATTTAAAAAAAAAACAAGTTTTTTCAACTGAAAGTAAGGAGCAACATTAAAACTTAAACGAACGGAAATTATTATGTATATAAAGGGGGTTATCCCCTCCTCAACACCTCGCTCTTTACGCTAAAGTTTAAATTTTGTTCAAATCCTTTAAGAATGACTCATAAAGCAGAAGGGCCGTTTAATTAGAACAATAAGACGCTTTTTTGAAATCCCTAAAAAATTTAGCTTAAGGCGCGAGGTGTTTTGGAGGGGATACCCCCCTTTATATACGTAATAATTTCTGTTTGTTTAAGTTTTAATGATGCTCCTTACTTTCAGTTGAAAAATTTTGTTTTTTTTATTTAATCATAGGCAGCGTGATTGCCAATCGCGCTGCCTAAGTAGACAACGATGTTGGCACAATGCATTATTTTTGTCCATACCAGGGCACTTCGTAAGTAGAGATGACCCTATAACTCCGACGACCACACCATATATGGGCATAGAGTCATTAGTGAGAATGATTGCGTAATGGGGTCAATGACCTCTTTCTCCAGGTGTGTTTTTGGCACGCCCTCAGCGAATGTTGTTGTTATTGTTTTGAACAGAGTCATTAGGGAGAACACGTGGTTAATGGGGTCAATGTTGTTGTCGTTCGAAGCAAAGTTAATGACATTTCCTTCCTGTTCGAGGCAGATGTTATGATCCAATTTGTTGTTGTTATTTGATCCAGAAATAGCATTTGTTATTGTTTCCGAGCCAAATGTTATGAGGTTCCGAGAAACAGTATTTGTTATTGTTTCCGAACCAGATGCTATGATCCGAAAATAGTATTTGTTTCTGAGCCAAATGTTACGAGTTCCCGGGAAACAGTTAGATCCCACTTCTCAGCCAATCAGCGACTCGGTTACATCCCCCTTCTCAGCCAATCAGAGGGCTTGTTACATAACAATTCGACCTAGATATTTCGTATATAACGGACATGCAATGTGACTAAATTATCAGAAAGTATTTTGACACTGTGTAAACAACCTGACAATGGATAAATTTGATGAGCTTGAGGCCTTGGCAACCACAATTAGCAATGTAAGTGCATTTTTATTTTCAAACAAATTTTCCTAGGACACCCTCCAGTATATTCAGCTAAAACGCAAATATGTTCTTTTCACCCTTAACCCCCCCCCCAAAAAAAAAACCATGCAATCTTTATAGTCAATGTAAATATATTCATATACCCTCAAACCCCCCCCCCCCAACAAACCATACAATCTTTATAATCAATGTAAATATATTCCATTACCCTCAAAACTTAACCCCCCCCCCCTAGTCTTACAACCCCATCGCAAAAGAAATACTTTTTTGATAAATTCCCTTCCCTTTATATTTCCAGCTAAATCCCCCCCACCATTGCTTTACAATCCCAAATTCTCGCAAAAGAAATACCATTTCAATAAACTCCTTCCCTCTATATTTCCAGCTAAATCCCCCCACCATTGTTTTACAATCCCATCGCAAAAGAAATACCATTTCAATAAACTCCTCCCCTCTATATTTCCAGCTCACCCCCCCCCCCCAAATTCTCACAAAAAGAAATAGCATTTCAATAAATTCCTTCCTTCAATATCCCAGGTAAAAGCGACCATTGACTTCCGTCAATTTCTAATGAAAATGGCGCTCTGGTTTTGACAATACATTTCCGCACGTGCACATAAACCCCCCCCCCCCTAAAAAAAAAAAAAAAAAAAAAAAAACATACAATCTTTATACTCAATGTAAATATATTCCATTACCCTCAAAACCTAACCCCTCCACCATTGTCTTACAACCCCATCGCAAAAAGAAATAATTCTCTTTTCGTTAAAGTTTGACTTTTCTCAATTGTAATCTTTTCTCTAACTGAGACATCCAGCGCTTTAGCTCGCTCTGGTTTTGACAGTACATTTCCGCAGGGTTAAAATTAGTTTGTCGTCCCCTCTTCCGGTTTACAAACGCGGTCAAGTCAAAGTGTTTCTCCGTCAAAATTAAAACACTGAGGCAATTGTAGTTTCGTAACCTGTATGGAAGGAGAGAAACAAATTAAGATCTAACAATATAATATTATTTGAAAGGGGGACAATACATCGCTTCTAACAGCTTCATAGTAAGTAAAAGTAAGGATGATTCGCTGTGTAGACACATATGCCATTGACAAGAAAACTAATGTGTAAATTTATAATTTTTTCAGGCTTTCAATAAAACTTCTTTATATTCCCAGGCGGGGTGCGTGAAATTATGCCTTTTAACTTTGATATGCAAGGCTAGAAAGAAAAGTCTGTAGAAGTTGCATAAAGCTTATATTATGCGTACATTTTTAACCTATGTTTGCGAAATATAGGCCTACAGGTCGATGGGTTAACGATCTAATTTAAAGCATATAGACTGGAACATTTAAATGGTAAAAATAGAAACAATTATTTCTATCCTATTGCTATAGACTACTGATTGTCTAATAAAAACGCTTGATTTCTAAGTCAACTATATTTCTCGCGAAATTTTTGCTTTCTTAGTGATAAACTAAACAACATTATGTTTAATAACTTTCCTTCTTTAAAAAGGGAGAAATTATTTTGATTTTTCTTCTCTTCTTTAAGGCAAATTATGAAGAATTTGCGGACCCTATGTCTGACGCAAATAGCGATGAATGCGTGCCCCCTCCTGCTAAGAAGACGAGGACCAATAATGCGCCCCCTGCCATGCAATATGATCGCTGGCCAAAGCCCGCCAGCTCCGCACTACCTGTCCAAGTGCAACCTGCCAGAAAGTTAAAGAGAGAGTGGGTGAATAGCTTCAATGCCGAAGCCCCACCTACACAAGCTTTTTCAAGGGGCTCAGAAGCTACCCCGGCTGCACAAGTCACAGCTCCCGCACAAGAAATTAACGTCGGCCCCTCCACCCTCCAACAGACGTTACCTGGGCCTTCAAGACAAGCCGTAGGCCAAACATTGGCTCCTTCTCACGCAATATCTGAGCTATCAGCTCCCCATCAAGTGTCAGTGCACTCTCCGTCAAGTCCTGAGCCTTCCATGCAAGATAGAAGGGTTGGCTCCTTCAAGCAAGTCATAGACCAACCAATGGCTCCCTATCATGTAATGGTCAAGCCTCCAGCTTTCTGTCAAGTGGTTGATCAATTTGAAGACGTGAGTATTTTTTTCAATCAAGTAAGCTATTTTTTAGCTGCTAGAGAGCCTTTACTTTTGTCTTTTCACTTTTTTCTATCATTCAGGACCAAGAAATATCTAAACAAACCGATTTTTCAACACTGTGTAAAAGTATATCTCAGAGATTTATTAACCCCCCTCCCAACCCTTATTTTCTCTGCCCTCCCCCCCTCAGAGATATCTAAATATATTTTTTGCAGAGAAACCATTCTTTTCTAATCTTTGCTATCGCGTCGATAACTCATAAACGAATATTTTTAGGTAATTTAAATTAATGCTCACCATTTGAAACTCTATTCCATTCACATAGTTTTAAGAGAGAGATTATTCTATTTGTCACATATGGATCCCGTAATTTACACGGAATATTTCTTCGTGCCAAAGATTTTAGCGAGGGGAAACCAACTTAACGGTTCAATCCTGGAACACTCACGCGGTGGCTTACAATAATTGAGAGCTAATGAAGAGTTCGCCGAACCTATAGAATGGAATTAGAGAGAAATGACTTATGATCTAACAATATTTTTTTGGGACATTATGTAAACGGGCGGAGCCAGTGGGACCAGGAAGCACCGGGGAAGCGCCGGGGGGTGCGCTGTGGCTCCGAAAAGCGCCACGGGTCAGGGAAGCGCCACAGGGGTGCGCCACGAGTCAGGGAAGCGCTGTGGGGAAGCGCCACGGGTCAGGAAGCGCCACGGGCATGTGCCACGAGTCAGGGAAGTGCCGGGGGAAGTGCCACGGGTCAGGGAAGCGCCACGCGCTCGAGAAGCGATGCGGACCCCGAGAAGCGCCACAGGGAAGCGCCACGCGCTCGAGAAGCATCGCGGGAAGCGATGCGGACCCCGAGAAGCGCCACAGGGATGTGCCACGAGTCAGGGAAGCGCCACGGGCATGTGCCACGGGACAGGGAAGCGCCACGCGCTCGAGAAGCATCGCGGGAGGCGATGCGACCCCCGAGAAGCGCCACAGGGATGCGCCACGAGTCAGGGAAGCGCCGGGGGAAGTGCCACGGGTCCAAGAAGCGCCACGGGTCAGGGAAGTGCCACAGGGATGCCCCCCCCCCCCCCAAAAAAAAAAAAAAAAAAAAAAAAAAAAAAAAAAAAAAAAAAAAAAAAAAAAAAAAAAAAAAAAAAAAAAATCCTATGTCATATCTTAGATCGTCGTTAAGCTATTTTTTTCATTTATAGGTTATCCTGGTCCCCTACTCGCCATCTAGTGAAGAAGGGGAAGAAGATGCATCTTTGGAGTCCCCCAACAATTTAACATGGGATGATAGCATTGAAGTACCTGACAATATTGATGAGTTTTTAGATGATTTTTTTAAAGTAGATAGTGGCACAGTTGAACAGAGGGACTTGAGCCCAAATACCTTGCAAATTTTAGACGATTTTACCCGGGAATTGGCAGGGAACCCTCCTCCCACTGATTACCCACTTCAAACAACTGAAGTGGAACAGAGTCCGAATATTGTTGAACAAGTAGGGGGAGGGGATACATCATTCCCAGACTTTCAGCTGTCCAATACGATTTTGAATAATATAGTTGTTTTCACTGCAACATTTGGGGATCCTTTTAATACACTAATGGGGGGGAATTTCGTTTTTGATCCTGTAGAAATAGTGCATGCATATGTAGATAAAATTCGTGCACTACTGGAGAACCAAATTCAATTGTGGGGGGGTAGGGATTCAATTAAGGTGTCTATCGTTTTAAAGGTTTTTTATTTGAATGAGGGGAAAAGTGAGGTTTACTATCATTTTGTACATTCCGAGATGCGTGTAATTTATCCAAATTTAGAAAATTTTGAGGGTGTTTTTAGTGAGTGGGTAGGGCAAATTATAGCGCATCTCGAGAACTATAATGAAAATGGAAGTGGGTCAGTAGTTTTATTTATTGAAAATTTAAGTGTAAATATTTGTAAATTTAAGAAAGATTTTATTTTAAGAGGGGGAGCTGGGGGAGGGAGGACAGTAGTCTTAGATTATAATCCAGATCTAGTAGGTTGTCAAGGTGTCCAGAAGATCCGTTTTGAAACAGATCAAAAGTGTTTCCGATATGCTTTCCTCATATCAGCCTTTCAGCCTCTAGCAGATGACGCTACTAAAAAGAATTTAGATCACTGGGCTGTACATGGGAAGGACGGGTCCGATTTCCCAGTTGTAGATTTTTCATGTTTAGAAGGAAAATACCCAGTAACGCTTCGATCCATTGACATTTTTGAAAGGGCCAATGCTCATTTAAATATAGGCGTTACTGTGGTACAATACGAAACAGAATTTGAAGATGGGGCTCGTTCAAAAAAGAAGGGGGTGGTATTCCCCGTAAGGGGCCCGTCAGTTGATTTGGTTAAACACTGGGTTTGGTTGCTTTACACGCCACCTAGTGAACCGAATACAATCGGTCATTTTAATCCGATCACTGACATTAGTAGAGTTCTGGGGGAGGGTAAAAAGGGACGAGGGGTACGTTTCTACTGTCCAACCTGCCTGTCTAGATTTTGGACTGAACTAAAGCTCCGAAATCACATGAAGCATTGTAGACGGCATGGGTACCAGACAGTGGAAACGGTTTCAGGGGATAGGGCCATTCTACGTTTTAAAAATTTTCAAAATACCCTTCTCCAATGCAACAAAATATCTTTGGACTGCGAAGCTAAGCTGGTGGAGGTGAATGATCCCCAATATCCAAACCGTATCAAAGAACACCAGGCCATTGCAGTGTCCTACGCCCACGCGCAAAGAGATAATTCTAATACCATGCGGTTGTTAGAAGTAGTGGAAACATTGGATGAGGGCGATGAGTGCATGGTCAAGGCATTGACTAAACTGATTGGCACGGCTAATGGTGCTATTTCTCGTTTGAGAAATACGCATTATCCAATGGTGCTGTCTGCAGAGGATCGTCTTGCGATTAAAAATCAAAAAATATGTTGGGTATGCAAGGGGGAGTTTGTAGAGGAGGATAAGGGGAAAAGAGGGGGGAGGGGGAAAGTCAGAGACCACGACCACTTGTGGCAGGAAATATCCTCGGGGGGTAGTAATTTTAGGGGAGTAGCACATCAATCGTGTAATTTAAACGTCAGCCAACAGTTTTTCATCCCTGTTTTTATTCATAACTCTAACTATGACTTAAAATTTATTTTACCAGCACTGGCACGTATGCACAGGGAGGGAGGGGGAGTAGATAGTCCATGGGTAAATAATTCATTTACCTACAACATCATTCCCAAATCAGCCGAGAAGTTGTTGGTTCTCGAACTGAAATGGCAGGTAGTGGATAATGAGCGTACGTGCTGGAATAAAATTAGGTTTTTAGATTCTTTTAGTTTTTTCCCCAAATCCCTTAGTCAACTAATTCAAGTGCAGAAAAGCGACAATTTTGATAGCTTTCCCTTGCTTAAACAGCACTTTCCAGACAGTGAAATGTATGACTTATTAACCAGCAAAGGTGTATATGCATATGATTATTACTGTTCTGGCGCTCGCTTAAGCGAGGATAAACTACCTCCAATTGAAGCTTTTCACAATTCACTCACCAACAGTGAATGCACAGTCGAGGAGTACGAGTTTGCCAAGAAGGTGTGGGCTAAGGGGGATTGTAAAAATGGGTGGGATTATTGTAGACTGTACTTGGCCAGTGACGTTCTAACTCTGTTGGATATAGTCTGTAAGAATACAGACCAGATCTATTCAGAGTTTGGGCTAGATATAGGATATTATTTTTCTACACCACATCTAGTAATGGATTTAATTTTAAAAATTAGCAGGGAGGAAATAGGCCTAATCACGGATGTAGACCAACACCTTTTTGTAGAGCGTTCAATGAGGGGGGGGTATGTTTTTCACGGGGACCGGGTCTTATCAACCGATCCAAGCGGACAAAGCACCGGTGTAAAGTCAAATGCAGTGTTCTTGGACATGAACTCGTTGTATCCCTCGGCAATGTCCCACTACTCTTTGCCGTGTGGGAACTATCAATGGCTTGAGAATCCTTGTGAGTTCCCCGACATTAACACCGTCGAGGACAACGGGCCACAAGGATGGTTCTTTGAAATTGACGGTCACATTCCACTGGCCCTTCACGACTCAGTCAAAGATTTTGTTTTTCCCTGTATCAATCGACCAGTGACCAGGGACTCGTTGAGCCCCTACAATCGGTCATTGGTTGAGGATATGGGGATGCATTGGACTCCCTCTAAACAGAAACTGATTGCTGATTTGGACCCTAAAGAGAATATCGTTGTTCACCATGTGCTTTTGCACTGGATGGTGAACAATGGTTTCAAAATCACCAAAATACATAGGGTCCTTCAGTTTAATCAGAAACCTTATTTGAAAACGTTTATCGATACTTTTGTCGATAAACGTTCTAGGGCAAATTCAAAGGTGGAGAAGGAATTGTACAAGCTCATTCTAAATTCAGCGTTTGGCAAAATGTGCGAAAGCGTACGTAACAGATCTCGCTGTGACGTCGTGACTGACCCTCTAGAGTGTGCGCGAATTATTGCCGACCCTAATTTCACATCATTCACGAGCATAGAGGCCGGCATGGTTCTTCTACACAGGAAAAAAGCGAAACGTAGTACTGAACAAGAATATCGCAGGAGGTAGTTCAGTACTAGAAATTTCAAAAAAGCTCATGTTGTCGTTCTTTTACAATGTGTGCAAGGTGCAATGGCCACGGGAGGGGGAGGTACAAGTTTATTATGGGGATACAGACTCTCTACTGCTAAAAGTAAAAACTGAAGATTTATTGGGTGATTTGCAAAATGGGGTGCACATCAGCTCGCGGATGGATTTCACCAACTGGAATCCATCCCTCTATCCCGAGCTGGTGAAACGTCAAGCCCCCAACCAACTATTAAAATTAAAATCTGAAACGGGGAGTGACTTGATATCTAGGGGGGTGTTCCCGGGTCCCAAAGTTTATTGCGTGGAAACACATAGTGGGGATGAAAAGAAAACATGTAAAGGGGTGCCTACACACTTTGTAAAGAGCAATTTTAACATGAGCGTATACAAAGACTGTGTAGAAAGTAGCCTAGTGCCAAGAGCACAAGTGCTTGCAATTCGCTCTCTACAGTATAGAAATTATACTGTGAGAGTGGAAAAAAATGCAATGTCGTGTATATCTGACAAGGTCTATGTGCTCGAGAATGGTGTGAGTGTCCTGCCTCATGGCCACTATCGTATTTCAGATCGAGTTGAATGCGTAGACTATCGTAATCAACTTGGTCTGGATAAACTAACCTAACTAACCACCACTCAACCTCATCTAACCCAACCACTAACCCATCCACTAACCCGTAGCAGTGACGACAACTATTTTTCCATCGCGGCTCCCGGGGGGTGGGGGACCCTTCCCAAGGCCGGCTCCCGGGGGGTGGGGGCAGCAATCACTCTACTGTTCAACTGTGCTAGTTCCAAGTGTATTTTATTGTATAGAAAAGTGTTGTATAGAAAAGTGTTGTAAAAAAAGTGTTTTTTTTTGTAGAGAAAAGTGCTGTAGATGGACAAAGGTGTTGTACAGAAAAGTGTTATCATTGTTCATGTTGAACAAGTTTTCATGTTGACCATGAAATTTTGTCAATTGTTCTTGTTGAACAAGTGTTTATCGTAATAAATGTTGCCATGAAATATTGTTTTGTTGTTCTTGAATAGACGGGAAAATTACTACTTATTCATTGGACACATATGATTTACAGTTAGTCATAGTCCGACTGTTGTCAACAGCATGTATCAATTTAAAACACCCTTCAGATCGTTTCTGTGTGGACCCTCAATGTCGGGGAAAACAACGCTTTTAGCTAGAATAATTCAAAATTGCGATAAAATGTTTTTGGAAAAACCGAAAAAAATCTACTATTGCTATAGTATTTGGCAAGAGTCCTATGATAAAATAAAAGCTATTGCCACAACCATACCAATACAATTCATAAGAGGACTTGATGTTTTCAATAGTATTGAACCAAACTCATGGCTGATTATTGATGATTTGGCTGAATCCATTGAACAGTTCTCACAGGAAATGCTGCAATTGTTCACTGTCCGATCTCATCATGAAAACATTTCCATAACCCTAGTTCTACACAATCTGTTTCATCAGAGCAAATGTATGCGAACCCTTGCTTTGAATTGTACTATCTATATTATATATCGAGTCGTTCGTGATTCTAGCTCGCTCATAACTCTCAATAAACAGATATACCCCGGCGCTCCAAAATTTCTGTTGTCAGCGTACACTCAGGCGACTAGCAAGCCCTACGGTTACATTTTATTGGATCTTAATCAGAGCACGCCCGAGGATCTTCGTGTAGTCACCGACATTTTCGACAATGAAATTACAGTATATCTTCCGGTGAATAGTAGAAAAGGCTATTAGTCGCTATCATGACATTGAAGAAACTACACGAACAACGGCATTTATTTTCCGTTTTAAGCACTTCAAAACCCTTGCTTAGGAAGGCTATACTCAAACATGGTGTCGACAATGATTTCATTAATCTAATATCTGAACTTTGTTTAAATTTAACTGAGGGCAATGTTCAACTGCCAGAAGGTGTTAGACAACAGACAAAGCAACATCGTTCCATTGTACGTGCCTTGGCTTGCAAAAACAAGGGAAACAAATTTAAAAGAAAACGACTCCTTCAAGCAGGTGGTAGCTTTTTCACACTTTTACTACCGATAATCGCAGGACTTGTAAACAGTTTTCTCTAGATGGCAAAACCCTATAAATTGACACCATTTGAACTTGTCCTCTCGCCCATCGAACATTTTGAAGACAATCTAAACAAATTCATTAATGATGAGAATATTGCCGATGATAAAAAACTGCTTTTACTTCAAGATGCATTGCGACGTATGGACAAACATAGACCTTATCGCGAGAGACCCGTCGCCTCTAAACAAGAAGCATCTCAAGATTCTGCACAATCAAAGGAGAAGGAATTGAATTCGATTGTATTGAAAATTGGAAACCTATTGCCACTGTCCTATCGAGAACAGAGTAAAAGAGTATTATCTTATCTCATGTCGGAATCTGGTGATCAAGTTCAAGTCGATAGCATAGGGAAACGAATTATAATTCGGGGAAAAAGTTATAATCTAGTTGATTTAATTTGTGATATGGTGACGAATCGTAAAGGACTCTTATCCTTTGACGATAATCTATACACCTTTCTAAGTGTATCAAACTTTCCCAAAAGTCTTATTGGCAATAAGCAAATTCTAAAGAAATTAAATGAACATCCAACAACACCATTTAAAAAAGAAGAAGAAGAAGAAGATACTAGCACCACTGATTTTACAACGCCTGTGGCTGCTAGTCAAAAGCGAAGACGAATTGATTCGCCCTCCAGTGTGCAAAAGGGGAGTGGACATTACACTACGTGTTTGCGTTCAAAATGGTTGAAGTTCTGAAAGGTGTCTATGAAAATGTTGGTGAAGCGGGAAGTTTAAGTTCTCCCAAAACGCTTTCCAAAGTCTCCGGCACCACATTGAAAAATGTAAAAGAGTATCTAGAAAATGAGCCAAGCTACACATTACATCGGAATCATAGACTTCGCAGTAAACAATATCGTCAAACTAAAGCCTTTTTCCCTCTGCATATAATGCAAATGGACCTTTTAACTTTAGACGCAGTTCAACGACGTCACAATACACCCTACAAATATATTCTAGTGGCAATCAGTATTTTTAGTCGCTATGCCTATGCCATTCCGCTGCGATCAAAGAGAGGTGTTGAAGTTGCTCGGGCCATTGAAAGTATTCTTGAACAGGATTCCTATAGAAAAATTCAATCAGATCGTGGCAGTGAATTTGTTAACCCACATGTGCAAAAGGTTCTTTTGAAATATAATACAACACTTTATCATAGTCACAGCCCGATAAAGGCTGCATTGGCTGAACGATTAATAAGAACGATTCGTCTATTAATTTCAAGATATTGTACACTGAAAAATACATCTGCTTTTATTCATGATTTAGATAAAATCGTGCAGATATACAACCATCGACCACATCGATCTCTGTCCAACTCTAGCCCTCGGGATGTTCACTACAGTGAGAATACATTTGATGCTTTTCTAAAGCAATACTCCAATGGCAATGAGAAGAAAAAGAAGAAGAAATTCAATGTTGGTGATACTGTTCGAATTAATAGAACCAGCAATATTTTTGAAAAGGGGAATTATTTATGGAGCACCGAACTTTTTAAAGTGTCCAAAATCCTAGACACCATACCCATAACTTATCGGCTACGAGATACCAAAGATGATGAAATTCTCGGTGGTTTTTATGAATATGAACTGCAAAAAGTTAGAAACACTAGTGAAATTTATCAAATTGAAAAGATATTAAAGAGTCGTACTCGTAGGGGCAAGAAGCAGTTGCTTGTTCGCTGGCTAGGATACAACTCGGATTTCGATTCTTGGGTCAGTGCTGAAGATATTAACAATGCCCAATGATTTCTATGTGACTTTCATGTCCAATGTTTCTGATCCTCTCTACAATGACTTGAATAAAACAAGTGATTTTTGGACAAAACTCTCCCCCACCATCAAATTCGACGGAAAGTATGAAGTGGCTCTTGTCGACTGTATTCTCAAAAATACCTATGACATCCTGAGAAAGGATCGTAAATATGAAATAAAAATTAGACCCTATGATTGGCCACCACCACCAGGTGATCAAGAACAAATTCAAAAATCAATTGGTTGGATTATCCATATATTGAATTACCCTACGAGGAACTCACCTGTATGAATGATTTATGTCGTACTATTAATAAAAGAATTTCCGCTCGTAAAAAAGGAGCTTTTCATTTCAACTATTCAAAGGAGGAGGGCAAGATCTACATTAGTTCACCTATTGCCAGTGAAAAGATTATTCTCAATGATAACCTAAGGGATGTTCTTGGCTTTAAGCTCAATATAATCAATGGTAAAAGTGCCGGAAACACTAATTTCATTTTTGCCGACTACCCGCCTGCCTTCTCCACAGACACTTGTATATTTCTCTATGCTTCATTTGTGGAAACATCTCGGGTTGGTAATTCAAATGTTCCCCTCCTACGAGTTCTTGAACGAAAAACCAATCATGAACATATTCATCACTACAATATAAAGCATCTTCAGTATATTCCAGTAAACACTTCCTATTTGGAACTCTGTCAGTTAACATTAAGAACTGAGTTGGGTGATCCAATAGCAATTTCAAAGGGTTTGGCTGTGATTACATGTCATTTTCGACCCATTCAGCAAGATGTCTAATAGAAAAGTGGTATTCACTTGTCCTGATATTGACTGCTATGTTAATACTCTTGGCCCAAGACAACAGGGCAATGGAATGGACTATTACAAGGGCCGCTCGTCAATGTCTGGCTACGGTCTTGGTAGCTGGTTTGCTAAGCTGTTTCGCTCTTCACTACCACTGGCTAGAAAATATCTTGTACCGGCTGCGACAGATTTTGCAGCGTCTACACTATATGATTGGGGCTCTGGCAAGGATTTTAAAAAAAGTGCTACGGAAAATCTTAGGTCCAGTGCGCGAACCCTTGGCGAGAAATTAAAACAGAATGGTAAAGGTTTAAAAAGGTTAAGAAACAATGCATCACTCATCAGTCTCTACTCAGGACGGAAACGAAAGACATCCCTTTTGTCAAAGAAAAGAAAGCCAACACGTAGTGTAACCAGAAGGCCCAGGAAGAAAATTGTTAGATCGAAACTTGATTTCTTCTCCTAAAATGTCCTACCTACCGCATAAGGATTCTCAACCTTCAATCACCGCCTCATTGAATCTGTTCAATGCTGAAAATGTTGATGTGAGTGTCAAGCATGGATACTATGAACAATTTTATCCACTACAACCCCTCTCCGATAATATCCACTTTCAAATTTATTCCAATGAAGACTACTTTATGGATTTATCGTCCACATTTATAGATTTGCAAATGAAAGTGCGGAAATCCGATAATACAATGCCAGTTCGAGCTGATGGGATATCCTATGAAAATTGTATACTACATAATTTATTTCGTCAAATTAGTGTCTACATCAATGGCACGCTAGTGAGCACAAGCAACAATCTCTCCAACTATGCTAGCTATATCCAATTCATGCTGATGACACCCAAGTCATACAAGGAATTGAGAGGGGCCTCCAATGGATATGAATATATTACTAATACTGATAGTACAGATGCGCTTAAAAATGCTACAACTAGTGAATTACACCTAGTTGGAAAAATATACCATGAAATATTTAATATACCCCAATGGCTGCCACCCAATGTTAAAGTAGATATAAAATTGACGCTTGCACCATCCAATTTCATATTGAGAAAGGAACTTGCCGCAAATCCCGACGTAGGTCTCTCCCTCACCTCGGCAATACTTCATGTACGCAAACAACAGGTTATGAGTTCTGTTGCTTTGGCCGTGGAAAAACTGAGAGCCAATGGAAATAATATTAAACTACTTGTTCCTCACACAATCACCAATCAACGTCATATTGCCATGGGGTCACGCACCTTCACCGATTCATCCTTTATCAATGGTGAAATCCCCTCGAAATTGGCTTTGGCATTTGTAAAGAGCGCCAGCGCAATAGGATCATGGACTGAATGCCCACAAAAATTCGAGATGTTTGGACTTTCATCTCTTGTGTGCAAAGTAAACGGTATCCCACTCTACAATCTATCTTTTGATAAATCCTATAGAACATTGTATGAGTTGACCATGCAAACCCTAGATCATGATTCGCAACTATTTGAAAATGGTATAACCGAAGATATGTTTGCTAAAACACATGGTATCATTGTATTGGATTTGTCTGGCACACAGGATATGAGTATAGTACGTACGGGGACTGTGCGTTTAGAGTGTACATTTGCCAACCCATTGGCTGAGAGTGTTGCCCTAATCTCACTAAATCAATATGAAACCTATTGGGAAATCACTCCCGAAGGCAGTGTTCTACTAGACTTGGCGCCATGAACACCAGACAAATAATCAGTGTATTTAATATGGACCCCTACATGTCCCAGTACAAATCCTATTGTCTACCCTCAGACTATCTTGGAAAAATTCAAAGTGCGAACAATACCTTGATTATTGTTAATAGCAGTCCATCGACTGTGCTGACGGGTCATTGGCTGTGCATCTATCAAACAGTGAAGAATATCGAATTTTTTGATCCTCTTGGCCTACCCTATACATTCTACACACCACACATCAGCAACTATATTGAGAGCAGTGGGAAAACTATTATTCAAAATCGAAAGAGGGTGCAGGATCTAACGACTAAAAGCTGTGGCTTCCATGCGCTACTATATTTTGTGTTCCGATGTCGTGGCTATACTTACAAGCAGTTTCTCCATATTTATGGTGACAATCCACGTCTGAACGACTTTCTAGTGGAAAATATACTTACAAGTGTATTTAATATTGATTTCAGTGCCCTAAGAGTAAAGTGCTTAAAAAATGTTTGTGAATTTGTTTATTAATAAAATGTATATATACAACAATGTCTTTAAATCTACACTTTTAGATTTCATCCTCTACTAGGTAACTGTCGTGAACCACTAATGCTGGTAAATCATTTGGATTCACTGTATATTGATCTTGATTGACTGCAAAGTCAGGGTCACATTTTCTGCAGTACAATGTAACTTCACTCTTGTCATATCTCTTTGTATAGTCAATGATACTATTTGCATTCATATTATGAAATTCACGAGTTTCAATCTGTCTATTTGAAGCAATATCACATACAGTGTTTTCAAGTGGTGAATCAGATTCGGTAACTGCCAAATAAAAATCGCTTGGTTTATAGTCATAGTAGGCAGTGTCGTCACAGCGATGCCGTAGAAACCAGATTGTCTTGTTACCCCAACAGTTGAATCGTAGACCAGATTCCTCTTCCCAGAATAATTTAAATCCACGACGATACCAATCTCGTAGAAATAAACTAAAATCACGTTTAGGATTCTTTCCAATCATAGCGGGGTAAGTATTCTCCCACTGATCACATTTATCATTGTGACAATTGGAGCATAGGTGCCCGCTAGGGTGTGAGTCACACACCTCCTCAAGACATGAATTACATCCTTTAATTTGTACTGCATAGCCTCTATGTAATTTGCAAGGATTACATAATTTACACTTTTCATTATAGTCATCAATAATTGTACAATTCTCACATTGAGTCCAACCGCCAAGAGTGTACATGCACAATGGGCATATATAGAACATTTTTTGATGTCAACTCTCTCACGGCTAAAACGAAACTGATTGTCCTCGCGCCATAAATTCAAAGTGTAGGAAAGGGGAGAGGAGTAACTCTGTGACGTTGCCTCTTTCGAAGGAGGAGCCCTCTGATTGGCTGAGAAGGGGGATGTAACCGAGTCGCTGATTGGCTGAGAAGGGGGATGTAACCGAGTCGCTGATTGGCTGAGAAGTGGGATCTAACTGTTTCCCGGGAACTCGTAACATTTGGCTCGGAAACAAATACTATTTTCGGATCATAGCATCTGGTTCGGAAACAATAACAAATACTGTTTCTCGGAACCTCATAACATTTGGCTCGGAAACAATAACAAATGCTATTTCTGGATCAAATAACAACAACAAATTGGATCATAACATCTGCCTCGAACAGGAAGGAAATGTCATTAACTTTGCTTCGAACGACAACAACATTGACCCCATTAACCACGTGTTCTCCCTAATGACTCTGTTCAAAACAATAACAACAACATTCGCTGAGGGCGTGCCAAAAACACACCTGGAGAAAGAGGTCATTGACCCCATTACGCAATCATTCTCACTAATGACTCTATGCCCATATATGGTGTGGTCGTCGGAGTTATAGGGTCATCTCTACTTTCGTATCGAAGGAGTTATCGTAGAAACTTCGAAAATGGCTAATTCTATTGGAAATTAGAGTGGCTAGTGTCCTTTTTAATAGTCAAAAGTGATTAGAAGAAAACTAGCCCCCACTCCACGCCCATCATTCCCCAAAACACATCCAATCAAAATTTTGAGATCGCCATTTTGTTCAGCGTAGTTGATTTCTAGATAGAAAATATAATTTTGAGGATGACACTGCCCCACAACCCTTAGGGCAAGCGTTTTAAGTTATACCCTGGGGGAATATAAGAACGATGTTGGCACAATGTGTTATTTTTTTGCCTTAGAGCAGGGCCCTTTGTATCGAAGAAGTTGTTGTAGAAACTTCGAAAAGGGCTCATTCAATTGGAAATTGGAATTTGATAGTCGAAAGTCATTGGAAGGTGACTAACACCCCTTCCACGCCCACCATTTTCCGAAACACATCCAATCAAAATTTTTAAATAGCCATTTTGTTTCGTGTAGTCGATTTCCGCATAAAAATTATGTTTTTAAGGAGGACACTCCCCCACAGCCCTCAGGGCAAGTGTTGTAAGTTATGCCCTGGGGGCATATGAGGTTTTTAAAGAACACGTTGTCGTAGAAACCTCAAAAAGGGCTCATTCGATTGGAAATTCAAATGGCTAGTGCCCTTTTTAATAGTCGAAAGTGATTGGAAGGCAACTAACACCCCTTCCATGCCCATCTTTTCCCTAAACACACCTAATCAAAATTTTTAGATAGCCATTTTGTTCAGCGTAGTTGATTTCCAGATAGAAAATATAATTTTGAGGATGACACTCCCCCACAACCCTCAGGGCAACGGTTTTAAGTTATGACCTGGGGGAATATAAGAACGATGTTGGCACAATTTATTATTTTTTTCTTTAGAGCAGGGCACTTCGTATCGAAGAAGTTGTCGTAGAAACTTCGAAAAGGGCTCATTCAATTGGGAAAATGGAATTTGATAGTCAAAAGTCATTGGAAGGTGACTAACACCCCTTCCACGCCCACCATTTCCCGAAACACATCCAATCAAAATTTTGAGATAGCCATTTTGTTCAGTGTAGTTTATTTCCACATATAAATTATGTTTTGAGGAGGACACTCCCCAGACCCCTCAGGGCAAGTGTTGTAAGCTATGCCCTTGGGGCACATAAGGTTTTTAAAGAACGCTTGTCGTAGAAACTTCAAAAAGGGCTCATTCGATTGGAAATTCAAATGGCTAGTGCCCTTTTTAATAGTCGAAAGTGATTGGAGGACAACTAACCCCCCTCTCACGCCCACCTTTCCTCAAACATATCCAATCAAACTTTTGAGAATTTCCTTTAATTAAACGTAGTTTTAATTCTGGAAATCAGGTCTTTGAAGATGACAACCCCCCACAGCCCTCAGGGGAAGGGTTGTAGACTATTCCCTGGGGGCATATAAGGTTTTAAAGAACGCTTGTCGTAGAAACTTCAAAAAAGGCTCATTCGATTGGAAATTCAAAGGGCTAGTGCCCCTTCTAATAGTCGAAAGTGATTGGAGGACAACTAACACCCCTTCCATGCCCACCATTTCCCCAAACACATCCAATAAAAATTTTTAGACAGCTATTTTGTCCCACGCAGTTCAAAGTTCAGGAAATTATACCTTTGAGCAGGACACTCCCCCCACAATCTTCAGGGCAAGGGTTATAAGTTATGCCGTGGGGGCATATAATGAGCCCTTTTTGAAATTTCTACAGAAACTTTCTATATAAACCATGTATGCCCCTAGGGCATAACTTACAACCCTTGCACTGAGGGCTGTGAGGGGGTTATCGTCCTAAAAAACTATTTTCCAGAACTTTCAGTTACGTTGAACAAAATGGATATCTTAAAATTTTGAATGGATGTGTTTGGGAAAATGGTGGGCGTGAGAGGGGCGTTAGTCGCTATCCAATCACTTTCAACTATTAAAAAAGACACTAGCCCTTTCAATTTCCAATTGAATGAGCCCTTTTGAAGTTTCTACGACAACGCTTTCAATAAAAACTTTATATGCCCCCAGGGCATAACTTACAACCCTTGCCCTGAGGGCTGTCGGAGGAGGGGTTGTCATCCTTTAAGACCTAATTTCCAAAATTTTCAACAGCGTTGAATAAAATGGATATCTAAAAATTTTGATTGGATGTGCTTTGGGAAAAGGTGGGCATGAGAGGGGGGTTAGTTGCCACCAAATTGGGGTGGAGAAGGAGCGTGCGTAGCTGTGTTGGCCTCAGGCGGCTTGGTGTTGCGGTGAGTTCTTAGTAGTGGTAGTAGTAGTAAATCACTTTCGACTATTAAGAATAGCACTAGCCCTTTGAATTTCAAATCGAATGAGCCCTTTTTCAAGTTTTTACGACAAAGATTTCGATAAAAACAAATGAATGTGCATTGCCATTTTAATATACATATACTGATATTTAGTAATCAAAATGTTAATATTATTTGATTTATTAAAGCTATAAAAGTAAAAACATTTATATTTGCCGCAGGAACTCTACCATCTACATCCAGCTCCACACGAGTAACTAATGTTACAGTTTCAGTTTGCCGCAGGAACATTTAAGTTTGCCGCAGGAACTCTACCATCTACATCCAGCTCCACACGAGTAACTAATGTTACAGTTTCTTTGATTGACAATATCTTCTCCACTCTTAGTTTGAAGGAAAACTCAATTTTAGTTAGTCATATCTCTGATCATTTCCAATATATTCTCGATTCAGCTTTAAATAGGGGAAGGGTAACCGGGCTCAGGGGTTTGGTTCCTATACTATTAGGTTTGGCGAGAAAGAGTTATCTCTTCTTGGGTCTAAATTAGCGGAAAATTCGTGGAGCTAGCTTGATAATGATAAGGATTTTCTTGTTTATTTGAGTCCTTTTATGGAACCATAAAAGAGGCTATTCTTAGCATTTGTAAAGAAACACCTTCTAATCATAGGTCTAAAAGGATTGTTTCTCTAAACCCATGGATGACAACTGGACTTCTCAAAAGCTGTAGAAGGAAAAACAATCTCTCGAGAGCTTATAAATGCTCTACACTTTCAGCAAGTGCCATTCGTCTTTGTCAATTCAAGATCTACCGAAATATATATAATTCCTTGTGTAGGAAAGCCAAATTTCTCTATTATCTAAATAATTTTACTGTGTGTGGAAATGATATTCATAAAACTTGGAAGGTAATCAATTCTGTACCTAAACCCGGTTCTCGATCTAGCTCTTTACCCACGAGTCTGGTCATTGGTGATAAAGCTTTGGAGGGTGAGCTTAATGTCCAAGAGGCATTCACTTCATTCTTCGCTAGTATTGGTAAAAATAATACTTCTATAGTTGCTTTGTCTCGGCCTAAGCCGGACTTTAGATCTTACCTCGGCCCGTCTTGTTTTAAGTCTATGTTTCTAGAGCCTGTAACAGTAAGTGAAATTACTAAAATCGCTAATGGCTTGAAAAACTCGTCCTCATCTGGGCCAGACTCTATCCCTACTAAGGTAGTTAAATCTATTCTTCCTTTAATAGTTTTGCCTCTAACAAAACGTGTTAATCTTTCATTTGAATATAGAGTTTTCCGTAGACCCCGGCGCCGCGCCGGTGGATCGACCGAACGCCGCCGACGAGAGGCCCGGTCGAACGCCGCCGAAGTGTCGTAACGCCGCGGGCTTGCCGCAGGCACGCCGCCGCCGGCAGAGGCGGCGGCGTTCGGTCGACTTTAAATTATTTTTACGGCAATTCATTATTGCGTCAACCACAAAGTCGGGGCTTTTCCTTCTCGTGTGGTTTAGTATTTCGATTTTCCTGATTAGAAATCAAGGAGAGCTTGCACCATCCCCGAATTTTCGGGTATTTCCCCGAAAATCTATGCGTCACCCCAAAAAAAAATTTGGTTCCCCCAATCCCCGAAAATCACGCAATCACGGTGCCACCCCTAGTGATTTATCACCAGTGACTTTCCCTGCCAAATATTACTTTGTATACCATAATTCTTCACTGCTCTCTTGTTCGTTAATTTTCGTCTCTTTTGTTACTTTGCATAAAAACCAGACAGATGCAATATGCTATTGCAAATATTGCAATATACATAGTTCTTCATATGTTGACAAAAAAAGTATCGTCTTTATGAAATGAGTTTAAATAATTTCGAATGCAGTTTCCCAATCGCTATTTCTTACATCATTTGTAGTCAAGAATTTTATTTTCAAGTTGAATAGAATTATAGAACGCATTCACTACTATACAGCTTCAGCCTTTTGTTGGATTTTGAAATTGACAGCCGACAGATTGTTTCTACAGCTGAATTGTAAGTTTGCAGATTTTTTTTGCTGTTTTTAGATAAGATTTTCTTAATGTTTAATACTCAATTATTGAACACCTGATAGAAAATACAATCTTCTTTCTGGAACATTTTTACCCCCCCCCCCCCCCCAAAAAAAACAGCCTTCGGTTGAGACAAAATTTAGCTATAGACTAAGCTATGTACAAGCTTGGGGAATTAAAGATTTAACCGGAAGTTACCCCAAAAATATGATTCATAAATAAATTGTAAATTATTGCCTATAGGGGAGGGGGATAGGGGGCTATCATTTTTAAATGATAATACCTCATTTTTTTTTTTTTATTGAAAGCAGGGATGCCTAAAAGATAATTAAATAATTTGATAGACCCAGGGCCCTCCATTAGGACTTGTTCATTGTCTTGGGTATTTTGCGATTTCTCATAGGCTACTGGCCTTATTTGGCTTTTGTGTGTGCTCCCTTTTAATTCGATTCTTTGGATCTTATGGAATGCCATGGCGTATCTGTCACTCAGTTTTCCAATAATTTGAGGTATATCTGAATAATTTCGACATTTTTGTTGTTGTCTTTGTACCCCTTTACTCATACCCTCAATTTTTTTTCAAGGAACACTAAGCTGTTTAACGTTATTTTGCGTGTTTTTTTTAACCATATAGTGACCTTGTTAATTATTCAGTAAATTATTTTTCTAATGAATGCTGAGACGGTATCCTATCAAGGTGGTATCCAGAGGGGGGGGGTAGGGGAAGGGAGGTATTATAGAGGGGGGTAGGTGACGAACTAGGATGAACATTTCCAACATCTTCCTGGAGCTACTTCAGTCTGCATATTATTTCATTTAAATACACTTCAAACGGATGAGCTTTTCATTTTTTTACCTAAGAAAATAGCTGGCACTTCATTTTTCTTCATAGCGAATAAACTATTAAGTGTTTTTGTGTCATTGTAATTGAAGTGTTCTCATGTGAAGTGTTCATCGTGTATTTTTCAATTTGATAAATTTACTGCTTTTAGATACAGTATATAATTTGACTGATATTAGGTATTTATCACTGTATAATTTGGAATGGATCCCCCCAAAAAAAAATGAATAATATCCAAAAGAGCAGCCAAAAGCGATAAAAAAAAAGCAGCAGTTCAGCCTTAGCCTACATGACATATATTCTATAAAGAAGCCAAAAAAACTTTAAAATGTATTTTTTTTAAATTGTGATTAAAAACCAGTTTTTAATACAAGAGGGCTTCTTAGGAATCCAAAAGAGCAAAAAAAAAAAAACAATCAATATCAAAGTCGCCCATTTCAACTGTTTTAAATGTGACAAAAAAGATATAGGCAAAGGGCATTATGAAAAAATTAAGCTTTTAAGTTCAAAGTTATATTCAAAGTTTTTACCCAGATAACTTACGAATTTTGTGATACGGTATTTTGAAGTTTTATATGCAGTAATGCTCGATGAAAAAAACTACTAATTTTGATAATTATTTATGTTAAGAATACATAGCTAATAGATACTTCAACTACTCCTATTATGCAAGGGTTCTGAAACGCCTCAGCCATTTCGTTTCTACCAGATATCTACTTCTCTTGATGAATAACGAAGAAGACCAGTTTCCAGCCAGCGACTTGTGAATTTTTGAACTCATGAATAGGCTCGAATCTGTTGTAAATTTAAGCTTTGATTTGAGAAAGACTGATGAAAACATTAATGTTTGCGGTCAACATTGATCCCACCGGTGGCGCGCCGCCAGCGTCTTACAGGCGGCGTGGCGTGGCGTGCTGTTTTTTGCCCCGCCGCCGCCGGTCTTCCCTCATCGGCGCGGCGCCGGGGTCTAGTTCTCCGGATGCTCTCAAGCGTGCTCGGATTATTGTTTTGTTTAAGGGCGGACCAAGAAATGATCCGGCAATTTATCGACCTATTTCAATTTTATCAGCATTTAGTAAAATCTTTGAAAAGGCTATGCTTTCTCGTCTCCTTATTTTCCTAAAATCTAAAAATTTTCTTCATGATTTTCAATTTGGTTTCCAAATGAAGCACTCCACTGAACATGCCTGTATGACCCTTTTGAATTTTATTCATTCTGCGTTAGATTCAGAATTGATTCCGGCTGTTATATTCCTGGATATTCATAAGGCTTTCGATTCCTTAAACCATGAAATTCTTCTATCGAAGATGTCTCATTTTGGCATAAGGGGAAATGTATTTTCTTGGTTTCAGTCTTATTTGAAGGATAGGTTAATTTCTGTTGATGCACTTTTCAGGTCACTCTCACAAGTGAATTTTGGCGTCTCCCAAGGATCAGTTTTAGGGCCTGTGCTATTTCTGATTTATGTAAATGTTCTTTATCATGTTGTAAAAAAGCATAAACTTATTAATTGCTGTAGACTTTGTCATCTCAAGCCTTCCCTTGCCCATAGTGGCAACTATAGTTGGCCTTCTTCTGATGTCCTTTTTTGTTTTGCTGATGACAGCACACTCGGCACTTCGGGAAACTGCGAATCAGAGCTTCGATTAAATTTGAAAAATTTGTTTGGGAGGGTAATTTTGTGGCTTGATGCTAATTATCTTACCCTAAATTTTTCTTAGTCCATTTTTTTTTATTTTTTCGCGCGTTTCTCAGGTTTACTCCCAGTTATCAGAAATTCACCAGCCAAATGGGATAATTCATAGATCTAAAGATCGATATGTTCGTTTTTTGGGCATTCTTGTTGATGAAAACCTATCTTTCAAACGTCACATTGATAAAGACATGCAGGAGTCTCGGTATTTTAAGGAAACTTAGACATACTTTTCCTGGATCAATTTTGAAAATCCTTTTTCACTGCTTGATCCAATCTTACGTTTCTTACTGTCCAATAGTGTGGATGTCAACCTTTCCTTCACTGTTAAAACCACTTTCTAAGGTTTACAATAAAGCTAGACACCTCATTCAGGAAACTAATCGTTCATTAGTTATCCCATTGCATGATCTTGAGTCACTAAACATTCTTTCGTGTGCATGTTTTACTTTTTCTCAGCTTCATGGTGACCTCCCCCAGCCCCTAAGTGTTCCGCTATCTTTTACCTCTGATCATAATAATTATAGTCTTCGCAATATGACAAATCATGTTCAAGTTCCACTTATTCCTTGCATAAGCTCAGATTTGAATCCTCTAATGGCATGTCATATTATTTGGAATAAGTTGCCTGAATCAGCTCAAAGGTGCCACTCATTTAGACCCCGGCGTCGCGCCGATGAAGCAAGACCGGTGTCGCGCCGATGAAGCAAGACCGGCGGCGGCGGGGCCAAAAACAGCACGCTGCGCCGCGCCACTGGTAAGATGTCGGTGGCGTGCCGCCGGTAAGATGTCGGCGGCGCGCCGCCGGCGTGATCAATGTTGACCGCAAACATTAATGTTTTCATCAGTCTTTCTCAAATCAAAGTTTAAATTTAAAGCAGATTGAAGCCTATTCATGAGTTCAAAAATTCACAAGTCACTGGCTGGAAACTGGTCTACTTCGTTATTCATCAAGAGAAGTAGAAATCTGGTAGAAACGAAATGGCTGTTTCAGAACCCTTGCATAATACGAGTAGTTAAAGTATCTATTAGCTATGTATTCTTAACATAAATAATGATCAAAATTAGTAGTTTTTTTCATCGAGCATTACTGCATACAAAACTTCAAATACGGTATCATAAAATTCGTCAGTTATCTGGGTAAAAACTTTGAATATAGCTTTGAACTTAGAAGCTTAATTTTTTCATAATGCCCTTTGCCTATCACCTTTAAAACAGTTGAAATGGTCGACTTTGATATTGATTCTTTGTTTTTTTTTTTTTTTGCTCTTTTGGATTCTTAAAAAGAGTTCTTGTATTAAAAACTGGTTTTTAGTAACAATTTTAAAAAAATCCATTTTAAAGTTTTGTTTTGGCTTCCTTATAGAATATATGTCATGTAGGCTAAGGCTGAACTGCTGCTTTTTTATTGCTTTTGGCTGCTCTTTTGGGTATGATTCGTTTTTTCTTTTGGGGATTCATTCCAAACTCTAAATTGATAAATACCTAATATCTGACAAATATGCAGACTAAAGTAGCTCCAAAATGTTAGGACACTTAGTATCAGTTCTTCAGTTTAAGCTTTGATTTCCAAATGCTCACAAAAATTACCAAATTTAAGAAAGTCACAACAATAAGTCACCTGTGGTCAAAATACTCAAAGACTCCTCTTTGATTCCCAAACCCGGCTCAAAGCTTCTGCTATGGTCATTTCCACAGAAATCTCCCAAGAGTTTCTTTTTAAAATAGCTTTCAAGCGTAGTTAGGGGTATTTAGCCTTTTTTGCTTTTCTTCAAAGCTTTGTAAAAAGTGTTATAATATTTCAAATGTTACATTTGTTATATTTGTGCATATTTTTGGTAATCATTTGTGGGGTGATCGAATTTTTTAAACCACTGCGGATACGTAAGAACGTTGCAACATCTAGTACCCTGAGGTCATAAGACTGTCAAAGACTCCTCCTTGAACCTCCCAAATTGAAAGCTTTTATTAAAACCTGGCCTTTTAATGTAACTTGGGCACTGGACCAAGGGCGCCATTGTCACTCGAGCGCAACGTTAGGTGGGGATGTCGATATCGCTTTTGTCACACCAATTCGCTTTAGTGTGAATCTGCCTGGTACTTATGAATGAATGTTTTCAAAGTAAACCAGTTTCATCAATAAGAAAAAAACGGGTTGGACGCATATGTTCCTTTCCCTTTGGACAATAAAGCCATGCAAGTACTGTATCAAGTATAACTCACGAAAATCTTGTTAATTTTTGTCAACTTTTCAACTTTTTGACATCCCTGCTTTCAATAAAAAAAAAAACAAGGTACTATCACTTAAATATAATAACTCCCTATGCCCCCCTCTGGATACTATCTTGATAGGATACCGTCTCTGCTTTAAATAAGAAAAAATAATTAACTTATTGGCACCCCTGCTTTCAAAAGAAAAATCGAGGTATTATGATTTAAATATTATAGCTCGCTACCCCCCCCCCCTCTGGATACCACCTTGATAAAATGCCGTCTCTGCTTTAAATTTAAAAAAAATGAGTTTTTGCGATCCCTGCTTTCAATAAAAAATTTTGAGATATTGTCATTTAAATATAATACCTCCCTACCCCCCCCCCCCTCTGGATACCACTGTGATAGGATACCGTCTCAGCTTTCATTAGAAAAATAAGTTACTTAATAATTAACTAGGTCACTATATGGTTCAAACAAACACGCAAAATAACGTTAAACAGCTTTTTGTTCCTTGAAAAAATTGAGGGTATGAGTAAAGGGGTACAAACACAACAACAAAAATGTCGAAATTATTCAGATATACCTCAAATTATTGGAAAACTGAGTCATACATTCGCCGTGGTATTCAATAAGATCCAAAGAATCTAATTAAAAGGGAGCACACACAAAAGCCAAATTGGGCCAGTAGCCTATGAGAAATCGCAAAATACCCAAGACAATGAACAAGTTCTAATGGGGGGCCCTGGGTCTATCAAAGTATTTCAATGGTTTCACAGGGAATTTGATATCATTTTCTTCTGTCTCCACTTTAAATGAAAAAAATAATTATTTTTTTGGCATCCCTGCTTTCAAAAAAAAAAAATGAGGTATTATCATTTAAAAATGATAGCCCCCTATCCCCCCTTATAGGCAATAATTTACAATTTATTTATGAATCATATTTTTGGGGTAACTTCCGGTTCAATCTTTAATTCGCCAGTCATATTTTTTTCGGGGTGAAGCATAGATTTTCGGGGAAATACCCAAAAATTCGGGAATAGTGCAAGCCCTGCTTGATTTCTAATCAGCAAAATCGAAATACTAAACCACACGAGAAGGAAAAGCTCCGACTTTGCGGTTGACGCAATAAAGAATTGCCGCAAAATTAATTTAAAGTCGACCGATCGCCGCCGCCTCTGTCGGCGGCGGCGCGCCTGTGGCGTGCCGGCGGCGTTACGACACTTCGGTGGCGATCGACCAGGCCTCTCCTTGGCGGCGTTTGGTCAATCCACCGTTGCGGCGCCGGGGTGTACACTAATTCGGCTCGTTAAAAAAATTGTTAAAAATTCTTTGGCTTCGTAGAAGTTACTTTTATCTCTTTTTTTTATTATTATTATTCATTTTTTTAGTCTATTTAATTTACTTAATTAGTTTAGTTTATTTAATCTATTTTTTTTCTGTAGTTTTATTTTATTTATATTTTCTTTTCTTTACCTTTTGCTCTTCTGTCTGTGTGTAAGTGATCATTTTAAATTTTCTTTTGCTTTTCATCTCTGAGTAAGTAACTCATTTGTCTTCCCCCTTCTTTATAGGCCAATGAGCCTTTGGGGGATTAATAACACGCATTATTGTATGTGTATTTAACGAAGAATAAATCTTATCTTATCTTTTGTTCTGGCCTTGGGAAGACATAGGAGGTTTGAGCCCAACTTCTGGTAATTTCTGCTTGGTTTGAGTTTGACTCAGTTATTTATTGTAATTTATGTTCGTCTTGGGTTTCATTTATTTATCGATGCTGATTTGTGGTAGTTTCACGCTTGGTAGATTATTTTATTTTTGCTCTTTTTTTGTTTAATGGAGTTCTTTACTTTTCTTTGAAAAACTTGTTTTGTAGAAAAAGTTTTTTTCAATTAATCACAAATAAGGCCGCCGAAAAGAGAAGCAAATATACCAAGTACTAGGTTCTCGAAAATTTCTGCCGACAGCTTCAGATGAAATACAAAAAAAAAACAAGTTAGGTACAAATTCATATTGAATCCAGTAGATTTAACATCTAGACGTAGTTTATCAGACACCTAGATAAGATAAGATTTATTTATCATTAAATACACATACAATATTACATGTTACTGTTCCCCAAAATGCTCATTAGCCTGTAAAGAAGGGGGAAGACAAATGAGTTACTTACTCAGATATGAAAAACAAAACAAAATTTCAAATGATCACTTACTCACAGACAGAAGAGCAAAAGGAGAAGAAAAGAAAATATAAATAAAATAAAAAGTATAGAAACAAAAACAAATAGAATAAATAGACTAAATTAATTAAGTAGATTAAATAGACTCCAAAAAATAATAAAAACATGAATCTTTAAAAAATCTTTAAATTTCTTTAAAAAAGGAAACAATAAACTACAAGAATAATAAAAACGAAAGAATAAAAAGCCAAAATAGATATAATTTCTCCTCTTATTTTCGCTTTGTTTGGATATCTCTGTATATTTCTCTCTCTTTTTATTTCTCCCTCTCGAGGTCTATATCTTCATCATTCTCGCTGTCTGTCTCCATCTCTTTCTCCTCCCCCCTCTCTCTCCCTCTTCTCTCACACTTCTTATACCTGGTGTAATTTTTTCGATAGAATTTGGAAATATTGACTTAGAGAAAAAATTAACAAATTAAAAAACAAATTAAAATGAGACTTTTGGTATAGTTTCAACGTCGTTTACAACTTTTGACACATTACGAAAAAAGGCAGGACTCCTTGGACGGATGATTTGTTTTTCCCTCTTTTCCCTCGTCAACAAAAAAAATGTGGGAAAAGTTTCTCATAATCCGAGCTGTATTTAGGTTTTTTTCTAAGGAGTTGATGTTAAATCAATCACATTAGGGGAAATATACCCTCTTCTATCTGAATCAAGCGTAACGCTTGCTTTTAAACATATATCTAAAGAATAAACGGGTTTTCTAATTATCACCCCTTACCCTTGTCCAACTGTCTAACCTCACTTCCCTTAGTAACATAAGAGCTACCACCACTCCCTCCCCACAAAAATTCATTTAAAACTTGAAAGAACCAGTTCTTTGTGAGTTTAGTCAGCACAGATATAGAAAACACGACGAAGTGACGTGTCAAGCTGTGTGGACGTATCACACATAGAAACTGGACTTTCAATTGAGACTAATATAGATTTTTTAACAAACACATAATTAATACAAAACATGATTGATTAATTCATTTGACATATTTTTCCGGGTTTTCAATTGGCTAATGCCTGTGCCACATCATAGTCACATCTGTCGATAAAATCAAAATTACGCACGACTACAGCGCAAATTACGTTCGCCGTTCGTAATTTCTCGAGTTATATAAATTTGTTGACTGACCAACCAGAGTCAAGGTTCAAAGCATACTTTTTAGAATTAGAAAAGATGGAAATTTAGAACAATGATTCTTCTATCTGTGAGAGATAGAAGAAATTCTTTAGGTTTTTCGTCTTGATATCTTTGATATCTAAAGAAATTCTTTAGGCCAAATTCTTTAGGTTTTGATACTACTACCCAGGTTAATTAAGAGTAGACTAATAGGGTATATAAATGTTTTTACTTTTATAACTTTAAAAAATTAATTAATATTAACATTTTGATTACTAAATATCAGTATATGCATATTAAACTGACAATGCACATTCATTAGTATTTTTTCAGGAAAGTGCAAATCTTGTTCTGGCCTTGAGAAGGCATAGGGGTTTTGCGCCCAACTTATGTTAATTTCTGCTCGTTTTGAGTTTGACTCGGTTAATTATTTTAATTTCTGTTCGTTATGGGTTTCATTTATTTATCGATGCTGATTTGCGGTAGTTTCACGCTTGGTAGATTATTTGATTTTATTTTTGCTCATTTTTTTTAATGGAGCTCTTTACTTTTCTTTGAAAAACTTATTTTGTGGAAAAGTTTTTAAAATTATTTTCTGTTCGTTTTATATTGACTTAGTCTTTTTAGGGAAAAAGAAAATAATACTTTAAATCTTTTTGTTTTTTAAGACTTTATAGTTTGGCCTGCTATTTGTATGCTCGAGAAAATTTCAGCAATTTTTAACAACATACACCCTTTTAAAAATCTGGACACAAATAGTACTGTTTAATTTAGTTTCATACCTCCTCTAGTTCACCTGAAATGGAAAACTTGATACCATTCGCAAAAAAATCTCTTTTCTTTCTTTGATAGCTTGGATACACTTACGCTATTTTGATTTGGTTAAATTTTAAGAGCAAAATTTTATGAGCAGCAGAAGGGTTTGCGTGGGAGGGTGGGCTTAGGAGGGTGGGAGTGGAAGGGGTATTAGTTGCCCTCAAATCCCTTTCGACTATTAAAAAGGGCATCAACCCTTTCTATTTTCAATCGAATAAGCCCTTTTCAAAGTTCCCACGACAACTCCTTCGATAAGAAGTGCCCTGGTCTAAACAACAACAACAAAAAAAAAACAATACATTATACACACTTCGATCTTTACTATAAAATTGTCAAGCCTTCCAATCAGTTTCAACTATTAAAAAGGGCACTAGGCCTTTCGATTTCCAATCGAATGAGCCCTTTTGGATACGACAACGCTTTCTATAAACACCTTATATGACCCCAGGGCATAAATTACAAACCTTACCCTAAGGTCTGTTAGGGTGGTTATCATCCTCTAAGACCGAACTTCCAGAACTTTCAACTACGTTAAACAACATGGCTATCCCAAAATTTTCATTGGATGTGTTTAGGGAAATGGCGGGTGTGAGAAGGGTGTTAGTGGCCTTCCAATCACTTTCGACTATTAAAAAGGGCACAAGCCACTCCAATTTCCAATTGAATGAGCGCTTTTCGAAGTTTCTACGACAAATTTTTCGATACGAAGTGCCCTGCTCTAAAGGAAAAAATTAATTAATAATACATTGTGCCAGCATCATTCTTATATGCCCTCAGGGCGTAACTTAAAACCCTTGCCCAGAGGGTTGTTGGGGACTGTCCTACTCTTTACTTAGTCCCCGTTTCTTGTCTCATTCTCGAGTGCCCTGTTCTTTACTTACGCAGCGCGATCCTGCTGCCTATGATTTATACAACAACTTTGTATATAAACCTTATATGCCCACAGGGCATAACCTACAACCCTTGCACTAAGGGCTCTGAGGGGGTTATCATCCTAAAAGGCCTAATTTCCAGAAAGTTCAACTACGTTGAAGAAAATGGATATCTCAAAATTTTGATTGGATGTGTATTGGAAAATGGTGGGCGTGAGAGGGCGTTAGTCGCTATCCGATCACTTTCAACTATTAAAAAGGCACTATCCCTTTCATTTTCCAATTGAATGAGCCCTTTTGAAGTTTCTACGACAACACTTTCAATAAAAACTTTATATGCCCCGGGGCATAACTTAAAACCCTTGCCCTGAGGGCTGTGGGGGATGGGTCGTCATCCTTAAAGACCTAATTTCCAAAACTTGCAACTACGTCGAATAAAATGGCTATGGTGGAAAAGGTGGGCGTGAGAGGGTGATTAGTTTCCCTCAAATCCCTTTCGACTATTAAAAAGGGTACTATCCCTTTAAATTTCAAATCGAATGAGCCCTTTTTCAAGTTTCTACGACAAAGATTTGAATAAAAACCTTATATGCCCCCAGGGCATAACTTAAAACCCTTGTCCTGGGGGATGGAGTGTCCTCCTTAAAACTGTATTTTCTATCTGGAAATCAACTACGCTGAACAAAATGGCTATCTCAAAATTTTTATTGGATATGTTTGGGGGAACTATGGGCGTGGGGGGGGCTAGTTGTCCTCCAATCGCTTTCGACTATTAAAAAAGGCATTAGCCCTTTGAATTTCCAACCGAATGAACTTTTTTTGAAGTTTCTACGACAACACCTTCTATTAATACCTTATATGCCCCCAGGGCATAACTTAAAACCCTTGTCAAAGGGTTGTGGGGGAGTGTCCTCCTCAAAAATATATTTTCTATCTGGAAATCAACTATGCTGAACAAAATAGCTATCTCAAAATTTTGATTGGATGTGTTTGGAGAAATGATGGGCGAGGGAGGGGGGCTAGTTGCCCCCCTCCCTCCCAATCACTGTCAACTATTAAAAAGGGCACTAGTCCTTTGAATTTCCAGTCGAATGAGCCTTTTTTGAAGCTTCTACGACAACGTCTTTTATAAAAAACCTTATATGCCCCCAGGGCATAACTTAAAACCCTTGCCCCGAGGGTTGTGGGGGAGCGTCCTCCTCAAAAACATATTTTCTATCAGAAAATCAACTACGCTGAACAAAATGGCTATCTCAAAATTTTAAATTGGATGTATTTGGGGGAATGGTGGGTGTTGGGGGGGCTAGTTGCCCTCCAATCACTTTCGACTATTACAAAGTGTACTAGCCCTTCGAATTTCCAATCGAATGAGCCTTTTTTAAAGTTCCTACGACAACGCCTTCTATAAAAACCTTATACGCCCTCAGGGCATAACTTAAAACCCTTGCCCTGAGGGTTGTGGGGGAGTGTCCTCCTAAAAAGCATATTTTCTATTTGGAAATCAACTGCGATGAACAAAATGGCTATCCCAAAATTTTGATTCGATGTGTTTTGGGAAATGATGGGTGTGGGGGTGGGGCTAGTTGCCCTCCAATCACTTTCGACTATTAAAAAGGGCACTAGCCCTTTGAACTTACAATCGAATGAGCTTTTTTTGAAGTTTCTACGACAACGCCTTCTATAAAAACCTTATATGCCCCCAGGGCATAACTTAAAACCCTTGCCCTGAGGGTTTTGGGGGAGTGTCCTCCTGTAAAAACATATTTTTATCTGGAAATCAACTACGCTGAACAAAATGGCTATCTCAAAATTTTGATTGTATTTGTTTGAGGGAATGATGGGTATGGGGGGGGGCTAGTTTCCCTCCAATCACTTTCTACTATTAATAAGGGTACTAGCCCTTCAAATTTCCAATCGAATGAGCCTGTTTTGAAGTTTTTGAGACAACGCCTTATATAAAAACCTTATATGCCCCCAGGGCCTAACTTAAAACCCTTGCTCTGAGGGTTTTGGGGGAGTGTCCTCCTCAAAAACATATTTTTAGTAGTAATAGTGGTAAAGGTTTAAACAGTACATGAACCGGTACAAGATAATAGTGTATACAATATGAACGGTACATTGGAATTGGGCAAGAAAAACCCATGGCTGTGTCATTAAACTTACACGTGAACATTTTAAAAAGCTAATCTGCCTTGGAAACAGTTTGATGTGTTCGGGGAGATTACGTTCCTTGGCGTTTGATTGACATTTGCAAAAAAAAGGGTTTAGCATTTGCAAATTTGATCCTATTAAGGTGGAAAAAAAAGAGTTTAGTATTTGTGAATAATTCGATGTGTTGTCAATTTAAAATAGTTAAGAAATAAAAAAAAAATTAACAAGAAATGGCTGAAAAGTGTTTTGGGAGGAGATGGGTTGATTGTGTACTGTATAATACACAAGTGATGTTTGGACAGTGTTGTCAATTTAAAATATACTTCGATGTCTTGTCAATTTAAAATAGTTTAGAAATAGAAAATTTTAACAAGAAATGGCTGAAAAGTGTTTTGGGGGGAGATGGGTTGATTGTGTACTGTATAATACACAAGTGATGTTTGGATAGTGTTGTCAATTTAAAATATACTTCGATGTGTTGTCAATTTAAAATAGTTAAGAAATAAAAAAAATTAACAAGAAATGGCTTAAAAGTGTTTTGGGGGGAGATGGGTTGATTGTGTACTGTATAATACACAAGTGATGTTTGGACAGTGTTGTCAATTTAAAATATACTTCGATGTGTTGTCAATTTAAAATAGTTAAGAAATAAAAAATTTAACAAGAAATGGCTGAAAAGTGTTTTGGGGGGAGATGGGTTGATTGTGTACTGTATAATACACAAGTGATGTTTGGACAGTGTTGTCAATTTAAAATATACTTCGATATCTTGTCAATTTAAAATAGTTTAGAAATAGAAAATTTTAACAAGAAATGGCTGAAAAGTGTTTTGGGGGGAGATGGGTTGATTGTGTACTGTATAATACACAAGTGATGTTTGGACAGTGTTGTCAATTTAAAATATACTTCGATGTGTTGTCAATTTAAAATAGTTAAGAAATAAAAAAATCTAACAGGAAATGGCTGAAAAGTGTTTTGGGGGTAGATGGGTTGATTGTGTACTGTATAATACACAAGTGATGTTTGGACAGTGTTGTCAATTTAAAATATACTTCGATGTGTTGTCAATTTAAAATAGTTAAGAAATAAAAAAATTTAACAAGAAATGGCTGAAAAGTGTTTTGGGGGGAGATGGGTTGATTGTGTACTGAATAATACACAAGTGATGTTTGGACAGTGTTGTCAATTTAAAATATACTTCGATGTGTTGTCAATTTAAATAGTTTTGAAATTAAACATTTTAACAAGAAATGGCTGAAAAGTGTTTTGGGGGGAGATGGGTTGATTGTGTACTGTATAATACACAAGTGATGTTTGGATAGTTTTGTCAATTTAAAATATACTTCGATGTGTTATCAATTTAAAATAGTTAAGAAATAAAAAAATTTAACAAGAAATGGCTGAAAAATGTTTTGGGGGGAGATGGGTTGATTGTGTACTGTATAATACACCATTGATGTTTGGACAGTGTTGTCAATTTAAAATATAGTTCGATGTGTTGTCAATTTAAAATAGTTAAGAAATAAAAAAATCTAACAAGAAATGGCTGAAAAGTGTTTTGGGGGAGATGGGCTGATTGTGCACTGTATAATACACAAGTGATGTTTGGACAGTGTTGTCAATTTAAAATATACTTCGATGTGTTGTCAATTTAAAATAGTTAAGAAATATAAAAATTTAACAAGAAATGGCTGAAAAGTGTTTGGGGGGGAGATGGGTTGATTGTGTACTGAAGGTATTTCGGAGGGGTAGCTAACTTCATATACGGGATAATTTCCATTCTTCTTAGTTTTTAACGATGCTCCTTATTTCTAGTTGAACATGCTTATTTTTTAATTTAATTGGGAATGAAAAGTCAAAGTCTAACATAAAGAACAAGGTATTTCGGAGGGGGTAGCTCACTTCATATACGGGATAATTTCCATTCGTCTTAGTTTTTAACGATGCCCCTTATTTCTAGTTCAAAATGCTTATTTTTTAATTTTATATGGAATGAGAAGTTAAAGTCTAACATAAATAACAAGGTATTTCGGAGGGGGTAGCTAACTTCATATACGGGATAATTTCCATTCTTCTTAGTTTTTAACGATGCTCCTTATTTCTAGTTGAAAATGCTTATTCTTTTAATTTAATTGGGAATGAAAAGTCAAATTCTAACATAAAGAACAAGGTATTTCGGAGGGGGTAGCTCACCTCATATACGGGATAATTTCCATTCGTCTTAGTTTTTAACGATGCTCCTTATTTCTAGTTCAAAATGCTTATTTTTCAATTTAATTGGGAATGAAAAGACAAAGTCTAACATAAAGAACAAAGTATTTCGGAGGGGGTAGCTCACTTCATATACGGGATAATTTCCATTCGTCTTAGTTTTTAACGATGCTCCTTATTTCTAGTTGAAAATGCTTATTTTTTAATTTAATTGGGAATGAAAAGTCAAAGTCTAACATAAAGAAGAAGATATTTCGGAGGGGGCTAGCTCACTTCATATACGGGATAATTTCCATTCGTCTTAGTTTTTAACGATGCTCCTTATTTCTAGTTGAAAATGCTTATTTTTTAATTTAATTGGGAATGAAAAGTCAAAGTCTAACATAAAGAAGAAGATATTTCGGAGGGGGTAGCTCACTTCATATACGGGATAATTTCCATTCGTCTTAGTTTTTAACAATGCTCCTTATTTCTAGTTGAAAATGCTTATTTTTTAATTTAATATCTAATGAAATAATTTAGGTCGTATGATAAATTTAATTTATTTTTTTAATGCAATAGTTTCTCAGTAAGGACACTCGATATCCTAAAAGTGTCTGATTCAAACTTTTACCTTGAACATCGATGTTGTTAGCAGAACTTCAAAAGGATCGTTTATGAGTGCTGGCGTTTACCTTGTCACACTTACATTCTTTTGATTTTTGAAAGTTCATTTTGGATTTCTTTCGTTGAAATGCAAGAGTTGGAATATTTCAGTAGTGTTTTATCATGGTTTACCTTGTCACAGTTACATTCTCTTAATTTTTCAAAGTTCATTTTGAATTTCTTTCGTTGAAATGCAAGAGTTGGAATATTTCAGTAGTGTTTTGCTGTGCTTTACCTTGTCACAGTTACATTCTCTTGATTTTTCAAAAGTTCATTTTGGATTTCTTTCTTGAAATGCAAGAGTTGGAATATTTCAGTAGTGTCTTGTCGTGGTTTACCTTGTCACAGTTACATTCTCTTGATTTTTCAAAGTTCATTTTGGATTTCTTTCCTTGAAATGCAAGAGTTGGAATATTTAAGTAGTGTCTTGTCGTGGTTTACCTTGTCAAAGCTACATTCTCTTGATTTTTTAAAGTTCATTTTGGATTTCTTTCGTTGAAATGCAAGAGTTGGAATATTTCAGTAGTGACTTGTTGTACTTTACCTTGTCACAGTTACATTCTCTTGATTTTTCGAAGTTCATTTTGAATTTCTTTCCTTGAAATGCAAGAGTTGGAATATTTCACTAGTGTTTTGTCGTGGTTTACCTTGTCACAGTTACATTCTTTTGATTTTTCAAAGTTCATTTTGGATTTCTTTCGTTGAAATGCAAGAGTTGGAATATTTCAGTAGTGTCTTGTCGTGGTTTACCTTGTCACAGCTACTTTCTCTTGATTTTTCAAAGTTCATTTTGTATTTCTTTCGTTGAAATGCAAGAGTTGGAATATTTCAGTAGTGTTTTGTTGTGCTTTACCTTGTCACAGTTACATTCTCTTGATTTTTCAAAGTTCATTTTGGATTTCTTCCTTGAAATGCAAGAGTTGGAATATTTCAGTAGTGTCTTGTCGTGGTTTACCTTGTCACAGCTACATTCTCTTGATTTTTCAAAGTTCATTTTGGATTTCTTTCGTAGAAATGCAAGAGTTGGAATATTTCAGTAGTGACTTGTTGTACTTTACCTTGTCACAGTTACATTCTCTTGATTTTTCGAAGTTCATTTTGAATTTCTTTCGTGAAATGCAAGAGTTGGAATATTTCAGTAGTGTTTTGTTGTGCTTTACCTTGTCACAGTTACATTCTGTTGATTTTCATAGTTCATTTTGAATTTCTTTCCTTGAAATGCAAGAGTTGGAATATTTTAGTAATGTTTTGTTGTGCTTTACCTTGTCACAGTTACATTCTCTTAATTTTTCAAAGTTCATTTTGAATTTCTTTCGTGAAATGCAAGAATTGGAATATTTCGGTAGTGTTTTGTCGTGGTTTACCATGTCACGGTTACATTCTCTTGATTTTTCAAAGTTCATTTTGAATTTCTTTCGTGAAATGCAAGAGTTGGAATGCTTCGGTAGTGTTTTGTCGTGGTTTACCTTGTCACAGTTACATTCTCTTGATTTTTCAAAATTCATTTTGGATTTCTTTCGTTGAAATGCAAGAGTTGGAATATTTCAGTAGTGTCTTGTCGTAGTTTACCTTGTCACAGCTACATTCTCTTGATTTTTTAAAGTTCATTTTGGATTTCTTTCGTTGAATTGCAAGAGTTGGAATATTTCAGTAGTGACTTGTTGTACTTTACCTTGTCACAGTTACATTCTCTTGATTTTTCGAAGTTCATTTTGAATTTCTTTCGTGAAATGCAAGAGTTGGAATATTTCAGTATTGTTTTGTTGTGCTTTACCTTGTCACAGTTACATTCTGTTGATTTTCATAGTTCATTTTGAATTTCTTTCGTTGAAATGCAAGAGTTGGAATATTTTAGTAATGTTTTGTTGTGCTTTACCTTGTCACAGTTACATTCTCTTAATTTTTCAAAGTTCATTTTGAATTTCTTTCGTGAAATGCAAAAATTGGAATATTTCAGTAGTGTTTTGTCGTGGATTACCATGTCACAGTTACATTCTCTTGATTTTTCAAAGTTCATTTTGAATTTCTTTCGTGAAAGGCAAGAGTTGAAATGCTTCGGTAGTGTTTTGTCGTTGTTTACCTTGTCACAGTTACATTCTCTTGATTTTTCTAAAGTTCATTTTGAATATCTTTCGTGAAATGCAATAGTTGGAATATTTCAGTAGTGCTTTGTTGTGCTTTACTTTGTCACAGTTACATCCTGTTGATTTTCAAAGTTCATTTTGAATTTCTTTCGTTGAAATGCAAGAGTTGGAATATTTCAGTAGTGTTTTGTTGTGCTTTACCTTGTCACAGTTACATTCTCTTAATTTTTCAAAGTTCATTTTGAATTTCTTTCGTGAAATGCAAGAGTTGGAATATTTCAGTAGTGTTTTGTCATGGTTTACCATGTCACAGTTATATTCTCTTGACTTTTCAAAGTTCATTTTGAATTTCTTTCGTGAAATGCAAGAGTTGGAATGCTTCGGTAGTGTTTTGTCGTGGTTTACCTTGTCACAGTTACATTCTTTTGATTTTTCAAAGTTCATTTTGGATTTCTTTCGTTGAAATGCAAGAGTTGGAATATTTCAGTAGTGTTTTGTCATGGTTTACCTTGTCACAGTTACATTCTCTTAATTTTTCAAAGTTCATTTTGAATTTTTTTCGTTGAAATGCAAGAGTTGGAATATTTCAGTAGTGTTTTGTCGTGGTTTACCTTGTCACAGTTACATTCTCTTGATTTTTCCAAGTTCATTTTGGATTTCTTTCGTTGAAATGCAAGAGTTGGAATATTTCAGTAGTGTCTTGTTGTGCTTTACCTTGTCACAGTTACATTCTCTTGATTTTTCGAAGTTCATTTTGAATTTCTTTCGTGAAATGCAAGAGTTGGAATATTTCAGTAGTGTTTTGTTGTGCTTTACTTTGTCACAGTTACATTCTCTTGATTTTTCAAAGTTCATTTTGAATTTCTTTTGTGAAATGCACGAGTTGGAATATTTCAGTATTGTTTTATCATGGTTTACATTGTCACAATTCATCTTCTGATTTAATACATGCAATAAACTGGCTAGTGTCGATAACCGGACAATTCATTTTTTTTCTCTTTCTTATCACAAACAATTTTCAATGTCTCCAAGGCAGAGCAATTTCTTCATAAATTCCACTATTTAATGCCCATCTCCGGCACACAGAGACAACACACACAAAGAGTCTCTTGGATACACAATACAGAAATTTAATTCAGGAAATTATAAAAAAAAATTTAGACAGGGTTACGTGCGCGCACGTTAAAAACTAAGCATCGTTAAAAACTAAGACGAATGGAAATTATCCCGTATATGAAGTTAGCTACCCCCTCCGAAATATCTTGTTATTTATGTTAGACTTTGACTTTTCATTCCCAATTAAATTAAGAAATAAGCATTTTCAACTAGAAATAAGGAGCATCGTTAAAAACTAAGACGAATGGAAATTATCCCGTATATGAAGTGAGCTACCCCCTCCGAAATACCTTGTTCTTTATGAAATAAGCATTTTCAACTAGAAATAAGGAGCATCGTTAAAAACTAAGACGAATGGAAATTATCCCGTATATGAAGTTAGCTACCCCCTCCGAAATATCTTGTTCTTTATGTTAGACTTTGACTTTTCATTCCCAATTAAATTAAAAAATAAGTATTTTCAACTAGAAATAAGGAGCATCGTTAAAAACTAAGACGAATGGAAATTATCCCGTATATGAAGTTAGCTACCCCTTCCGAAATACCCTGTTCTTTATGTTAGACTTTGACTTTTCATTCCCAATTAAATTAAGAAATAAGCATTTTCAACTAGAAATAAGGAGCATCTTTAAAAACTAAGACGAATGGAAGTTATCCCGTATATGAAGTGAGCTACCCCCTCCGAAATATCTTGCTCTTTATGTTAGACTTTGACTTTTCATTCCCAATTAAATTAAAAAATAATGAAGTTAGCTACCCCCCTCCGAAATACCTTATTCTTTATGTTAGACTTTGACTTTTCATTCCCAATTAAATTAAAAAATAAGCATTTTCAACTAGAAATAAGGAAAATCGTTAAAAACTAAGACGAATGGAAATTATCCCGTATATGAAGTGAGCTAGCCCCCTCCGAAATATCTTGTTCTTTATGTTAGACTTTGACTTTTCGTTCCCAATTAAATTAAAAAATAAGCATTTTCAACTAGAAATAAGGAGCATCGTTAAAAACTAAGACGAATGGAAATTATCCCGTATATGAAGTGAGCTACCCCCTCCGAAATACCTTGTTCTTTATGTTAGACTTTGACTTTTCATTCCCAATTAAATTGAAAAATAAGCATTTTGAAATAGAAATAAGGAGCATCGTTAAAAACTAAGACAAATGGAAATTATCCCGTATATGAGGTGAGCTACCCCCTCCGAAATACCTTGTTCTTTATGTTAGAATTTGACTTTTCATTCCCCATTAAATTAAAAAATAAGCATTTTCAACTAGAAATAAGGAGCATCGTTAAAAACTAAGACGAATGGAAATTATCCCGTATATGAAGTTAGCTACCCCCTCCGAAATACCTTGTTCTTTATGTTAGACTTTGACTTTTCATTCCCAATTAAATTATAAAATAAGCATTTTGAACTAGAAATAAGGGGCATCGTTAAAAACTAAGACGAATGGAAATTATCCCGTATATGAGGTGAGCTACCCCCTCCGAAATACCTTGTTCTTTATGTTAGAATTTGACTTTTCATTCCCCATTAAATTAAAAAATAAGCATTTTCAACTAGAAATAAGGAGCATCGTTAAAAACTAAGACGAATGGAAATTATCCCGTATATGAAGTTAGCTACCCCCTCCAAAATATCTTGTTCTTTATGTTAGACTTTGACTTTTCATTCCTAATTAAATTAAAAAATAAGCATTTTCAACTAGAAATAAGGAGCATCGTTAAAAACTAAGACGAATGGAAATTATCCCGTATATGAAGTTAGCTACCCCCTCCGAAATATCTTGTTCTTTATGTTAGACTTTGACTTTTCATTCCCAATTAAATTGAAAAATAAGCATTTTCAACTAGAAATAAGGAGCATCATTAAAAACTAAGACGAATGGAAATTATCCCGTATATGAAGTGAGCTACCCCCTCCGAAATACCTTGTTCTTGATGAAATAAGCATTTTGAACTAGAAATAAGGAGCATCGTTAAAAACTAAGACGAATGGAAATTATCCCGTATACGAAGTTAGCTACCCCCTCCGAAATATCTTGTTCTTTATGTTAGACTTTGACTTTTCATTCCCCATTAAATTAAAAAATAAGCATTTTCAACTAGAAATAAGGAGCATCGTTAAAAACTAAGACGAATGGAAATTATCCCGTATATGAAGTTAGCTACCCCCTCCGAAATACCTTGTTCTTTATGTTAGACTTTGACTTTTCATTCCCAATTAAATTATAAAATAAGCATTTTGAACTAGAAATAAGGGGCATCGTTAAAAACTAAGACGAATGGAAATTATCCCGTATATGAGGTGAGCTACCCCCTCCGAAATACCTTGTTCTTTATGTTAGAATTTGACTTCTCATTCCCCATTAAATTAAAAAATAAGCATTTTCAACTAGAAATAAGGAGCATCGTTAAAAACTAAGACGAATGGAAATTATCCCGTATATGAAGTTAGCTACCCCTCCAAAATATCTTGTTCTTTATGTTAGACTTTGACTTTTCATCCTAATTAAATTAAAAAATAAGCATTTTCAACTAGAAATAAGGAGCATCGTTAAAAACTAAGACGAATGGAAATTATCCCGTATATGAAGTTAGCTACCCCCTCCGAAATATCTTGTTCTTTATGTTAGACTTTGACTTTTCATTCCCAATTAAATTAAAAAATAAGCATTTTCAACTAGAAATAAGGAGCATCATTAAAAACTAAGACGAATGGAAATTATCCCGTATATGAAGTGAGCTACCCCCTCCGAAATACCTTGTTCTTGATGAAATAAGCATTTTGAACTAGAAATAAGGAGCATCGTTAAAAACTAAGACGAATGGAAATTATCCCGTATATGAAGTTAGCTACCCCCTCCGAAATATCTTGTTCTTTATGTTAGACTTTGACTTTTCATTCCCAATTAAATTAAAAAATAAGCATTTTCAACTAGAAATAAGGAGCATCATTAAAAACTAAGACGAATGGAAATTATCCCGTATATGAAGTTAGCTACCCCCTCCGAAATACCTTCAGTACATAATCAACTCATTTCCCCCCAAAACACTTTTCAGCCATTTCTTGTTAAATTTTTTTATTTCTTAACTATTTTAAATTGACAACACATCAAAGTATATTTTAAATTGACAACACTGTCCAAACGTCACTTGTGTATTATACAGTACACAATCAACCCATCTCCCCCCAAAACACTTTTCAGCCATTTCTTGTTAGATTTTTTTATTTCTTAACTATTTTAAATTGACAACACATCGAAGTATATTTTAAATTGACAACACTATCCAAACATCACTTGTGTATTATACAGTACACAATCAACCCATCTCCCCCCAAAACACTTTTCAGCCATTTCTTGTTAAAATTTTTTATTTCTAAACTATTTTAAATTGACAACACATCGAAGTATATTTTAAATTGACAACACTGTCCAAACATCACTTGTGTATTATACAGTACACAATCAACCCATCTCCCCCCAAAACAGTTTTCAGCCATTTCTTGTTAATTTTTTTTTATTTCTTAACTATTTTAAATTGACAACACATCGAAGTATATTTTAAATTGACAACACTGTCCAAACATCACTTGTGTATCATACAGTACACAATCAACCCATCTCCCCCCAAAACACTTTTCAGCCATTTCTTGTTAGATTTTTTTATTTCTTAACTATTTTAAATTGACAACACATCGAAGTATATTTTAAATTGACAACACTGTCCGAACATCACTTGTGTATTATACAGTACACAATCAACCCATCTCCCCCCAAAACACTTTTCAGCCATTTCTTGTTAATTTTTTTTATTTCTTAACTATTTTAAATTGACAACACATCGAAGTATATTTTAAATTGACAACACTGTCCAAACATCACTTGTGTATTATACAGTACACAATCAACCCATCTCCCCCCAAAACACTTTTCAGCCATTTCTTGTTAGATTTTTTATTTCTTAACTATTTTAAATTGACAACACATCGAAGTATATTTTAAATTGACAACACTGACCAAATATCACTTGTGTATTATACAGTACACAATCAACCCATCTCCCCCAAAACACTTTTCAGCCATTTCTTGTTAATTTTTTTTTATTTCTTAACTATTTGAAATTGACAACACATCGAAGTATATTTTAAATTGACAACACTATCCAAACATCACTTGTGTATTATACAGTACACAATCAACCCATCTCCCTCCAAAACACTTTTCGGCCATTTCTTGTTAAAATTTTTTATTTCTAAACTATTTAAATTGACAACACATCGAAGTATATTTTAAATTGAACACACTGTCCAAACATCACTTGTGTATTATACAGTACACAATCAACCCATCCCCCCAAAACACTTTTCAGCCATTTCTTGTTAAAATTTTCTATTTCTAAACTATTTTAAATTGACAAGACATCGAAGTATATTTTAAATTGACAACACTGTCCAAACATCACTTGTGTATTATACAGTACACAATCAACCCATCTCCTCCCAAAACACTTGTCAGCCATTTCTTGTTAAATTATTTTATTTCTTAACTATTTTAAATTGACAACACATCGAAGTATATTTTAAATTGACAACACTATCGAAACATCACATGTGTATTATACAGTACACAATCAACCTATCTCCCCCCAAAACACTTTTCAGCCATTTCTTGTTAAAATTTTTTATTTCTAAACTATTTTAAATTGACAACACATCGAAGTATATTTTAAATTGACAACACTGTCCAAACATCACTTGTGTATTATACAGTACACAATCAACCTATCTCCCCCCAAAACACTTTTCAGCCATTTCTTGTTAAAATTTTTTATTTCTAAACTATTTTAAATTGACAAGATATCGAAGTATATTTTAAATTGACAACACTGTCCAAACATCACTCGTGTATTATACAGTACACAATCAACCCATCTCCTCCCAAAACACTTTTCAGCCATTTCTTGTTAATTTTTTTTTATTTCTTAACTACTTTAAATTGACAACACATCGAATTATTCGCAAATGCTAAACTCTTTTTTCCCACCTTAATAGGATCAAATTTGCAAATGCTAAACCCTTTTTTTGCAAATGTCAATCAAACGCCAAGGAACGTAATCTCCCCAAACACGACAAACTGTTTCTAAAGCAGATTAGCTTTTTAAAATGTTCACGTGTAAGTTTAATGACACAGCCATGGGTTTTTCTTGCCCAATTCCAATGTACCGTTCATATTGTACACACTATTATCTTGTACCGGTTCATGTACTGTTTAAACCTTTAACACTATTACTACTATTTTCTATCTGGAAATCAAGTACGCTGAACAAAATGGCTATCTCAATATTTTGATTGGATGTGCTTGGGGGAATGATGGACGTAGGGGGGGGGGGCTACTTGCCCTCCTATCACTTTCGACTATTAAAAAAAGGCACTAGCCCTTTGAATTTCCAATTGAATGAGTCTTTTCCAATTGAATGAGTCGAAGTTTCTACGACAACGCCTTCAATACGAAGTGCCTGTCGAAGAAAGAAGAAAAAAAAAACACATTGTGCCCACATCGTTCTTTATTTAGGTAGCGCTAGCGCGCTGCCTATGATTTGAAAAAAAAAACATTGTTTTTCAATAAGTTCTATTTCTTTTTAATAGCATACCCAGGGTTAGATTAAATATAAGTAAGGCTTCTACTGACTCTAGGCGTTTACCCGCCCGAGAAAATGCCCCCCCCCCCGCCTGCTGACAATAGGCCCCCAGAAAATACCCCCCAGTTTTGGAAATACATCCTCGCTGAAAGGAAATTATTTAAAAAAAAAATCCATCTGAAAATTTCCCCCCCCCCTGCAGGAAACTACCCCGAGAAAAATATCTGTACGTTTTCCAATAATAAAAACTATTTTTAAGCAATGGACAAACTAAAGTGCTTAAAAAGGCACTTAAAGCTCTAAAATAGAATTTTCTGGTTGTTTTTTAGTTAGAGAGGGAGGAAGACACCTCAAAGGGTGCAATTTAATGCCAAAATATCCAAGCTCTTTTGAGCCATCTGAATGAATCATCAGATAAATACAGAATTAGTTCTAAGGGAGAGGCGGTGGAAAGGTGGAGGTAGAAATTTATTCGTATTCCCCAGGGCCATAACCAGGATTTTTGTTTGGACGGGGTACTTTTCCCGGGGGGGAGGGTACGAAAGAAACAATAAAAAAAACATCAAAATGTGTAATTGATACCTACTACTTAATGATTTTTGAGGATATTTCTGGTTTATGCTGTTATTATGAAAGTAAAGAGTAACATCAAGCCTCGAAATGAGCAGAATTCATTCCGTATAGGAGGGAGACTGTCCCTTCCTCATCCACACCCCCACGTCATGATCGCTGAAACTTTGGAGGGTGCTCATTAGATCAGAAACTGAAAGTTCTAGTCCTTTTTTATAAGCCGAAATTGATGGGAGACCAACCAGCCGCAGGGAGGGGGGAGGGTATTTCCACGGTGTATTATCTGGGGAGGGGGGCATTTTGCGAGGGGGGATTTTCGCGGGGGCTATTTTCCAGTTTTTTTCCACGGGGGTGGGTGGGTGCTGGCACTTTCCACGGGGAGGTATTTTCAGAGTGGTATTTTACGGGGATTATTTTTCGCGGGGGCATTTTTAGGAGATAAACGCCATCCACCCTTCTACTACCCCATCAAACCTCTCTTTACATCAAAGGTTGATTTTGCTGGAATAATTCAGTAAAAGATGTCTCATCTAGGTATTTTCTTTTTAAACAAAGTATAGTTTACAAAATAAATTATCTCCTCCCCTATAATAGGCAAGATTTAGCAACCTCGGTATTTACACTCCAAGCTAGTACCCTAATACACGTTAAAACCCTAGTAGATGACATGCAGTTATGTGATATTCTATCATGTATATTTGTTAGTTTTATTGGATTAACGGTCTATAATAACGGTCCATTTCTTATAGCGCGCATGCATGCTCAGGACAGAGTTGCCAACTGGCGCAAAAGGAAATCACTAGATTTTAGTGATTTTTAGCTGAGTTAGTGATTTTCTTCAATAATCTAGTGATTTACGTGCTGATTTAGTGATTTTTTTTGGTTTAGGAAATATAAAAAATCACTAGAAATAGTGATAAATCACTGACAGTGGTAGCCCTGGTTAAGGGACGAATAGAGTTGTGTTTTCAGACACCGGGTTCGAAACGTGTTTTGAGCGGGTTCAGCAAAAATTGTTTTCAGGTTCTCAGTGTTTAACCCAGCTAAAAATTAAAAAGTTTTCATCTTATGGGTTTCAAGCGTATTGGATGCGGAATAGCATGGTTGAACATGGGTTCTGAGGAGACATTCACCCATGCTGAACACGTCACTCAAAACGATAATCTGCAAAACCCATGTCGAATTCCGTGTTGGATGCGGGTGGCTGAAAACACAGCTTAGAATACCGCACGCCAGTATCGTTTCTGAGAGAGGGAGACTCTAGAAATCCCCTTTCAATAATTCTCAGTATTGCCGTTTAATAACAATTTGGAACACTGCAGTACATATTGTGACTCTGGTCGGGCCAAACTTCTGTTTTACGGGCCCAAATATTAAAATACCGTACTTATCTTTGTCAATATCTCATTTGCTTCTTAAAAAGGGAACTAGATGTTACAATTTTCATCTGAATGAATCCACTTTTAATTATCTATGACTGCTGGTTCGATACAATTACCCTTAATACACAAGCATGACCGGCACAACAAGAAAATGTTTTTATTTTACAGTTTTTATAGGGCTCGCCCACATGATGATTATATTAATGACTGATTACCATCGGAATCTTAATGAATACAGTATATTTAGAATAAGCAAATTACTAGATTCGGTCGATACATATGTTGAAATCAAAACTTCACTTTTGAAGTTTTGTTTTATATTGACAAGAGTAACTCTTTATTTAAAGCTTATTGGTATGAACTGTAAAATCCAGGCCTCTATTAGATGTGAGCTAGGTTGCTTTCCCTCACCTCAACTCGTGACTTTTGAATTCAAGTTTGAAATTCATATAAAAATACTTTTAAATGATAATCATCCCAACAAAGTCCATCCATTCAAATACTTCTCAGGAGAGGGAGAGGGAGTCTGAAGTATCAAAAACAGAGTTTAGGGTCATCATTTTTGTGGATTTCAATGGAAGATCTTAAAATATTGTCTTATATAGATCCTCTCCTATCTCTTCGTCTATTGTGCAGATAAATACATGAATTTAATCTCTTATACACTTATAATATTTGTGCAATATTACGAGAGGAGCTACCAGCCTGTATCACCGATATTACAGTCTTAGTCTAAATCTATTCTTTGGAATGAAGGGACATTCGGATTAAATTCTACCGCTCCCTAAACTCCCCCCGATATTGTTTTCTAAGGGCTAACTGAAAATTCAAAAATTTGGTCGTAAAATTCGCATTTTGAGGCTTGAGGTACCCTCCCCCTCCCTGTGCCAATATAAAGATCCACTGGCTCTTTTTCATGTTAACCGATGAGCAATTGTGCACCACAGTACATAATTTTACGAAGTCTCAAATGAATTACCTCAGTTAAATGAAGCTATAAAAAAACTGTTTATTTTGTATGGGGGCCAAGCCCCTTTAGGAACGACTACGCCACCGCAAAAAATCACCTAATCTGAAATTAGGAAGTTAATTTGATTATTGTAAGTCCTTTTTTTATTTTGTATCAATTTGTAAATCAATTGTATATCAATTTCTTAAATAGCCTTGTAACGGCGTAGTGGATAAAGCCGTGCTTGGAAACTTTCGGGGCTGAGGTTCGATCCCGGCTGTTCCAAATGGATATTCCCGTTATAATGCATAATGCCTATAATGGATAAATATGATTTGGTCTTCTTTTGGGTATTTTTCAAACTTCCGGAAGACGCCACTTTGTTGTGGCACAGTCTCTTTTACTACTTAAAAAGGGAGCTAAAACCCGAAGCTTTATTTTAGATGACACCCTTTGCATTATTCTAAGACTATTGGTTTGATATGATCACCCTTGGGAAAAATAATAAGCACGCATCTGTAACCATCTTTCTCAAAAAATTACAAAATTTCGCATTGTCGCACAGAGCGGCTTGAAACCTCTATGCTAGGGTTCTCTGATATGCTGACTTGGATGGTGTAATTTTCATCTAGATTAATCCTATTTTTGAGGGATCTTCATCTTCTCCCTTTCTTTAGTAATTGGGAAAGTTTCCTCAGGCTCGTTACTTTTGCTGTAACTGTTTTGATGCAATACAAAGCTAAACAGTTCCATTAGGAAACATTGGATCAAGTAAACAGCTTTTTCTTTTCTATTCTGTTTTATTCACACATTTTAAGTCTATTCCCTTAAATCTATCTTTACTATGTCATTCCAATTTAAATTTACGAAAAGCTTGGAGAAAAACTGAGTTTCTCAAAAGTATCTTTCGTAGCCTATTTATAGCAGACATCTTAGAGCTCTCTTAGAATAAATGAAGTTAATCTAAAGTTTTATCTTGTGTTGCTGAAGTTTCTAAGCTCTTATAAAGTTGAAACGAACAGAAACTTACTTTTGAAATTCATCAAGTAAATAAGAATTTAAAAACACCAAAATAGAAACAAGTAAAAACTTAAATTTTATTATAAAACTCTTATTCGAAGCTGTGTTGTCTACGTAAAACCATAAGAAATAGTTCTTTTTGAGCGTTGATTTTTAAACTAACAAAAAAAGAATGTTCCAAGGAAAGTAAAGTGCTATATTAAAACCCAAAACAAATAGAAAGTTATCCTGTATCAAACAGCTCATGGTAACGAAATGTAAGTTGGAGGGACTCGGGAAAATGGTAACCATAACTCTAAGAAAAGGATTTTGATAACAATTAATAGATTGCAAAAATCGGATTTTTATAGTGATTCTAAGTATACAAAATTAATTAAATTTAATTTTAACCATCAAAATCTACGAGAATGACAAATTTTGCCTTATTTTCGAAAAAGGGGAGAAACACTCCCCAAAAGTCGAACAATCTTATTAAAAATTACACCATTGGACAGACGTACATCAGACAACCTCACCATGGATCAAGCTCCTATCTACAAAAATGTGAAATTTTGAATTATTTCCTCAGAAGAAACATCACAAATGCATGTTTTTTTTTTCAGTAATAACCGGATTGAACCAATGGTCCTTAAAGATCCAGATAGGGCTTATTAAAACAGAAATCAAGAATTCTAGTGCTCTTTTTTACCTGCAAAACTGAAGAACAACGAGCCCCACCCCGCTCCAAGGACCAACATTAAAACTTAAAATGAACTAAAATTATTCCGTATATTAGCCCCCTCCTCATTCCCTCGCTCTTTACGCTTAAATTTGACATTTTGTCCAAATTCCGTAAGAAAGACTGCTACTGAGGGATCGAGGAAGGGGCAACCCCCCTCATATACGGAATAAAATCTTTTCGTCTTGAGTTTTAGTGTTACCTCTTACTTTTAGTTGAAAAAGCTTTTCTTTTTTTATTTAATATGAAGAGCGCTGCCACTCCCTCTATACACTTACTCTTTAAGCTAAAGTTTAACAAGAGCATAGCTTAAAACATTCTAGAATGATAAAAACTACTATCAATTTGTGGTTTATTCCCAGTTCTCAGAAACAGAACTCTTTTATTTGAAAGGTTAATAAATAAACATTATAGAATTAAACAGTGTAATTTACAAACTAAAAAAATGAAAAAACTGAAAAAAAATTAAAAATTATACTTTGCTTCAAAAACAAAGTAATATGTTACTATTAGCAAAAAATATGTCCCTATCAAACAGTTCGTGGTAACAAACTGTAAGTAAGGAGCGACCCGGCTGAATGGTAACCGAAACTCTAAAAAACGGGATTTTGATACCAATAGATATATCAAAAGAATCAGATTTTAATGCTGATTTCAAATATATAAGTTTCATCAACTTTAATCATACCCATCAAACGTTACGTGCCTGAGAAAATTTGGCTGATTTTCGAAAAAACGGGGAAAGACCCCCTAAACATTATAGAACCTTAATGAAAATCACACCATCATATTCAGCGTATCAGAGAACCGTACTGTAAACGTTTCAAGCTACTATCTACAAAAATGTGGAATTTTGTATTTTTTGCCAGAAGAAAGATCACGGATGCGTGTTTTTTTTTTGTTTTTTTTTTCCCCAGGGGTGATTGTATCGACCCAGTGGCCCTAGAATATCGTAGGAGGCCTCATTCGAACTCGAATTAAAAGTTCTAGGGCCCTTTTTAAGTGACCAAAAAAAATGGAGGGCAACTAGGCCCCCTCTCACGCTCATTTTTTTCCCAAAGTCACCCGATCAAAATTTTGAGATAGCCGTTTTGTTCAGCATGGTCGAAAACATGATAACTATGTCTTTTAGGATTATTTAATCTCCCGAAGTCCCTGGGGGGAGGGCTGAGAGTTATGAACTTTACCCAATGTTAACATATAGTATTGGTTATTGGGAAGTATACAGACGTTTTCAGGGGGGATTTTTTCTGGTAGTGGGGGGGGGGGGGTCTAACATATTAGAACATATTTGTTGCTAATATGATCATTGTTAAAACATAGGCTTGCCTTAATTGCTAATATACAGGAACATATTTGTTGCTAAAACAAAGGCTTATCTCTGTCGTGAATATATTGGAACATATTTGTTGGTGATAGGGACTTATTGCTAAAACATAGGCTTACCTCTATTGCTAATATATCGGAACATATTTGTTGCTAATAGGAACATATTGCTAAAACACAGGCTTACATTTATTGCTAATACATAAAATTAAATAAAAAAATAATTTTTTTAAACTGAAAGTAAGGAGCGACATTAAAACTTAAAACGAACAGAAATTATTCCGTATATGAAAGGGGCTGTCCCCTCCTCAACGCCTCGCTCTTTACGCTGAAGTTTGACTCTGTCTCACAACTTTATTTTTTAAAACAATAAAAAACTTTAGCGTAAAGAGCGAGGCGTTGAGGAGGGGACAGCCCGTTTCATTTACGGAATAATTTCTGTTCGTTTTGAGTTTTAATGTCGCTCCTTACTTTCAGTTTAAAAAACTTGTTTTTTTATTTAATTTCTGATCGTTTTTTAGTTAATGCAGCTTTTATTTTGGCTCACCGTCATTGAATAAGTAAACAAAATTTGCATAAAAATTTTACTTTTCTTTTGCTAAATGGCTGTCTCTAAATTTGCTTCTGACGTAATTTACAAATTAACTTACGTAACGAACTTCTATATTCGTATATTTTTCTTCTGGCAAAAAATGTAAAGTTGCAGATTTTTGCAGATACGAGCTTGAAACCTATGTAACAGGGTTTTCTGATACGCTGAATCTGACGGTGTGACTTTCATTAAAATTCTTTCACTTGTAGGGGATGTTTCCCCCCTCTTTAAAAAATCGAGTAAATTTTCTCAGGCTCGTAGCCTTTGATGAGTAATACTAAACTTAAAAAAAATTATATATTTAGAATCAGCATTATAAGCCCATTCTTTTGATATATTTATTGACATCAAAATTTCGTTTTGAAAAGTTTCGATTACCATTGAGCCGTATCGCTTGTTTTTTTTTTATTGTTTTTTTTTTATTGCGTATATGTTATTACGTATATGAGGGGGTTCTCCCCTTAGTCCCCTTATTCCGTATATGAAAGGGGCTGACCCCTCCTCAACGCCTCGTTCTTTACGCTAAAGTTTGACTTTCTCACAACTATATTTTTTTAAACAATAAAAAACTTTAGCGTAAAGAGCGAGGTGTTGAGAAGGGGACAGCCCCTTTCATATGCGGAACAATTTCTGTTCGTTTTAAGTTTTAACGTCGTTCCTGACTTTTAGTTAAAAAAAACTTGTTTTTTTTTTATTTAAATGAAAAGGGCTGTCCCCTCCTCAACGCCTCGCTCTTTACACTAAAGTTTTTCATTGTTTAAAAAATATAGAGTTGTGAGAAAGTAAAACTTTAGCGTAAAGAGCGAGGTGTTGAGAAGGGGACAGCCCCTTTCATATAAGGAATAATTTCTGTTCGTTTTAAGTTTTAACGTTGTTCCTTACTTTCAGTTAAAAAAAACTTGTTTTTTTTATTTAATTTTTGAACGTTTTTGAATTAATACAGGTTTTGATTTTGGCTCACCGTACATGAAAAATTAAAACAAAATTTGAATATTAATTTTACTTTTATTTGGTTAAATGGCTTTTTCGAAACATGTTTAATTTTATTTACGAACGTTTTTATTAGTAATAAATATACGTAACTTACGAATTAACTTACGTAACGAACATCTATATTCGTATATTTTTAATACGTATATTAGAGGGTTCGCCCCCTAGTCAATACCTTGCTCTTTAAGCTAAAGTTGGAATTTTGTTCCAATTCTTTAAAAATGACCCCTTAATGCCGTTAATTAGAATAAATAGCTCTTATGAGAGTACTAAATAATCTTTGGCTTAAAGAGCGAGGTATTGACTAGGGGTGTGAACCCAATCATATACGTAATGTTTTCAGTCGTTATAAGTTTTGATGTTGCTCCTTACTTTCAGTTGAAAACTTGTTCTTTTTATATATATAATTTCTGATCTTTTTTTAAATAATGCTGGGAAATCTGGCGCCCCCTTCATAGCACTGTCCCTTCTCCCATGAAAACTTCGTTCATGGAAAGATCCTCCCACAGAAACCCCGCCCCCCCCCACTACCAGAAAAAATCCCCCCTGAAAACGTCTGTATACTTCCCAATAACCAATACTATATGTTAACATTGGGTAAAGTTCATAACTTTCAGCCCTCCCCCCAGGGACTTCGGGGGATTAAATAATCCTAAAAGACATAGTTATCATGTTTTCGACCATGCTGAACAACACGGCTATCTCAAAAGTATGATCGGGTGACTTTGGGAAAAAAATGAGCGTGGGAGGGGGCCTAGTTGCCCTCCACTTTTTTTGGTCACTTAAAAAGGGCCCTAGAACTTTTAATTCCCGTTCGAATGAGTCCTCCTACGATATTCTAGGGCCACGGGGTCGATACAATCACCCCTGGGAAAAAAAACAAAAAAAAACACGCATCCGTGATCTTTCTTCTGGCAAAAAAATGCAAAATTCCACATTTTTGTAGATAGTAGCTTGAAACCTTTACAGTAAGTTTCTCTGATACGCTGAATATGATGGTGTGATTTTCATTAAGGTTCTATAATGTTTAGGGGGTCTTTCCCCCTTTTTTCGAAAATCAGGCAAATTTTCTCAGGCGCGTAACGTTTGATGGGTATGATTAAAGTTGATGAAACTTATATATTTGAAATCAGAATTAAAATCTGATTCTTTTGATGTATATATTGGTATCAAAATCCCGTTTTTTAGAGTTTCGGTTACCATTCAGCCGGGTCGCTCCTTACTTACAGTTCGTTAACACGAACTGTTTGATAGGGACATATTTTTTGCTAATAGTAACATATTACTTTGTTTTTGAGGCAAAGTATAATATTTAATTTTTTTTCAGTTTTTTCATTTTTTTAGTTTGTAAAGTACACTGTTTAATTCTATAATGTTTATTTTTTAACCTTTCAAATAAAAGAGTTCTGTTTCTGAGAACTGGGAATAAACCACAAATTGATAGTAGTTTTTATCATTCTAGAATGTTTTAAGCTATGCTCTTGTTAAACTTTAGCTTAAAGAGTAAGTGTATAGAGGGAGTGGCAGCGCTCTTCATATTAAATAAAAAAAGAAAAGCTTTTTCAACTAAAAGTAAGAGGTAACACTAAAACTCAAGACAGAGATAAGCCTATGTTTTAGCAATATGTTGCTATTGGCAACAAATATGTTCCTATATATTAGTAACAGCGGTAAGCCTATGTTTTAGAACTATGTTCCTATTAGCAATAAACATGTTCCTCTATATATTTGCAACAGGGGTAAACCTATGTTATAGCAACATGTTTCTATTAGCGACAACTCGATGAAGATTTAGAAACAATATTATATGTTCCTATGTATTGGCAACAAAACTAAATCTATATGTTAACAATATGTCCCTATTTACAACAAATCAGTAAAGAACATAAAAAAAAATAATATGTTCCTATTTGCAACAAATCAATGAGGACGTAATAATATAAATAGCGACGAAGGCCACACTGCCTTTCCATCATAACCAATAAGTAGAACAACGGGGAAATTTTTATACAAGACAGTGGAACGCAACTTTAAATGAATATTTCGACCCTGTATCCAAGGGCCGTCCTCAGCAAAACAAACGAAGAGAATAAAAAACAATATAAAAGAAACTTACATTAAAATTCAATCATTAAAACCGAAAAGAGTTTTTTTTTTTAATTTTTTTTTTTAATTTTTAATTTTTTTTAATTTTTTTTTTCAATTTGATTTACGATAAGGTAAACGAAGAAAAAAAACAAGTAGCAACAAATAAAGTAATATTTTGTTTAAGTAAAATAATCAGTTATAATTATATCAAAATATGATTTTATTAAAATAAATATAGTAAAATATAATAGTTAGATTAAGTTTCTTAAACCTAGTTGAATTGATTCTTTTAAGTTTTACTTCCATATTAATACACTTATAAGAAATAATCCTTATATTGAACGCAAACAAGAAAGAATAAGAAGTAATCATATTTTAATTAGCATTATAATATAACTCAAAAGGCAAAGCAGCCAAAATTTATATAAATATATCTTTTGGAGTAAATATATAGGGCTTGGAAACAGTTACTCCAAAAAAGAAGGTACTAGCAGTTAATTTTATTAATTTGTTTAACTATAGATTTAGATTTTAAAGTAATTACATCTACAAATGCTGCTAATAACATTTTAAAGACACTTATTAATTAGAAAAAAAAATACAAAAGGGGTACAGAAGTAACAATTAAACACTGTAAATTCATCACGTTAAAGGAAGAAGAAAAGAAAAAAAATTATTTGAAGTCCAAGGAATTTATCAGATTTTTTTAGCCTTTAAAAGAGCGACTCCCACGAGCTGACGCAGGAAGTACGTTTTAGATAATGTGACACACAATTAAGTCAGGGTTGCCACCCGATGACAAAAAATCACTAATTTTTATTGATTTTCTGGTTGATTTAGTGATTTTCTTCAATAATCTAGTAATTTATTTGCAAATTTAGTGATTTTTTCGTTTATGTAATATGTAAAATCACTAGAAATAGTGATACATCACTAGGGGGTGCAACCCTAATAAAAAAAAAGAGGACTACATCTCCAGACGGCACCCAACTCATTTCCAGGTAGGAAGCGGGTGCGTTAAAGTATGAAATAAGGCCTTTACATTAGCAAAAAGTATACCATGTAGGCCTACTTCTTAAAATATTTCTATTTTAAGGGGGTAATGTCTATCCTCCACCCCCAAAACCTTTTCCCTAGTAGCAGCCAAGATAACTATCACCAAATCAAATTAATTGTCACAATTTTAACTGTCATATGCTATTACACTGTACACTGAGCGGAATTAAGTGCCGCAAGCTAACCAGCATTACCAACGCTTTTAAATAAACTGCATTAGTTTTCCGACTAAAATTGTGCTACCAGAAGTAAACTTCTGCAATATATATTTATTTATGCCCGCTTACAATGGATAAATGGAAAAAAAAAAAGAAAAAGCGGAGCAATCTGAACAGCAAGTTAAAAATTTGTCATAATATGAAGAAAATATTCGATAGACCAAAACTTGAACAAAAATCCGAGCAAGAAAGGAGCAATTAAAAACTAAATATAAAGAAAAACTTGTATCATACCAAAATAATTCCAAATGTGCCGCCTTGCACCAAGACTTCTCGCAATTGTAAAACGTTGGTAACGCTGAAGCTAAGCAAGCTAACTGCCTCCGAACTGCTTTAACTATCACTAAGAGTAGTAAGTACATATGGAATTGCTTGGCTTATGTTCCCTTCTGTGTTATTTGCGGCCTTTACGTTCCCTGGCACCTTTCCATGGTTTATTACCGGACTGATTATTGCTATTGTTGTCAATTGAATATGGAATTATACAAAACCTACCAGACAAGTTTCCGGGCCAACCAGACATGTTTCTGGGCCAAGCAGACAAGTTTCTGGGTCAACTATAAGTTTCTGGGCCTTTACGTTCCATGGCACCTTTCCAGAGCATGTACCTATGGATTTGGGGCCTTTACGTTCCTTCCTGTGCTATTTGGGGGCCTTTTATGTTCCTTCCGGTGTTATTTGCTTGAAGCTATAGGAATCTATATGTTATTTGCGTACGCCTCTACACCTTTTCAAAGAGAATATTGTAGCTATGGAATCCGGTTAATAGCCTGTAGCTTAAAGGTATCTGAGATCTCGCCCCAGTATCGCATACACTATTAGAGATATCAAAATGATATCTCATTTGCATTAAGCTAACTCAATTTGCGACCGACAGTGGGTCGAAAAAAATGACATGTAATCACTGCTAAGCCTTTTGTTATTGCTAGGGGATTACCCAATTCACTTCTTAGTGTTAACTGACAGAGTTCCAAATACGAATATTTTGAAAAGCAGACAGGTTTTTTTTGTTATTAAAAAATTGGACACTATAATCAGAATTATTTGATTGACATTTAAAAAGGGGTAATGAGATTTGCAAATTAGAGTGTAGGATTTGTCAATTTTGGAGGGAAAACGAAAAATACTCAGAATCGAAAATAAACGGGATCTGCCTCAAGGGGAATGCTCAGAGGTCCTTCATTCCCCCATTTACAAAGGACTCTGTTGTTTTATTCAACTGACAGAGTTCCAAATACGAACATTTTGAAAAGCAGACAGGTTTTTTTTTCTTATTAAAAAATTGGACACTATAATCAGAATTATTTGATTGACATTTAAAAAGGGGTAATGAGATTTGCAAATTAGAGTGTAGGATTTGTCAATTTTGGAGGGAAAACGAAAAATACTCAGAATCTAAAATAAACGGGGTCTGCCTCAAGGGGAAAGCTCAGAGGCCCTTCATTCTCCCCATTTCTGAGGGCAGGGGAGGGGGGAGGTCAATTTTGGAGAGAAAACCAACAATACTCAGAATCGAAAATAAACGAGATCTGCATCAAGGGGAAGGCTCAGAGGCCCTTCGCTCCCCCATTTCTGAGGGCAGGGGAGAGGAGGGGGGGGGGGGTCAATTTTGGAGGGAAAACCAAAAATACTCAGAATCGAAAATAAACGGGATCTGTCACATGGGAAAAGCTTAGAGGTCCTTTGTTCCTCCATTTCTGAGGGGCAAGAGAGGGAGAGGGTCAATTTTGGAGGGAAAACCAAAAATACTCAGAATCGAAAATAAACGGGAATCTGCCTCAAGGGGAAGGCTCAGAGGCCCTTCGTTCCCACATTTCTAAGGGCAGGGGAGAGGGAGGGGGAGTCAATTTCAGAGGGAAAACCAAAAATACTCAGAATCGAAAATAAACGGGAATCTGCCTCAAGGGAAGGCTCAGAGGCCCTTCGTTCCTCCATTTCTGAGGGGCAGGAGAGGGAGGGGGGTCAATTTTGGAGGGAAAACCAAAAATACTCAGAATCGAAAATAAACGGGAATCTGCCTCAAGGGGAAGGCTCAGAGGCCCTTCGTTCCCACATTTCTGAGGGCAGGGGAGAGGGAGGGGGAGTCAATTTCAGAGGAAAAACCAAAAATACTCAGAATCGAAAATAAACAGGATCTGCCTCAAGGGGAAGGCTCAAAGACCCTTCGTTCCCACATTTCTGAGGGCAGGGGAGGGAGAGGGGGAGTCAATTTCAGAGGGAAAACCAAAAATACTCAGAATTGAAAATAAACGGGAATCTGCCTCAAGGGAAGGCTCAGAGGCCCTTCGTACCGACATTTCTGAGGGC
>CM051276.1:14165161-14190161 GCA_027921565.1 Artemia sinica | reverse complement strand
TCTCTGTGTGTTTGTCCTCTCTGTGTGTTTTGTCGTCTCTGTGGGTGTTTCGTATCTGTGTGTCTGTCATCTCTATGTCTGTATTGTCTCTATGTGTGTGTCATCTCTGTGTGTGTGGTTTCTGTGTGTTTGTCCACTCTGTGCGTGTGTCGTCTCTTTGTGTGTTTCGTATCTGTGTGTGTGTTGTCTCTGTGTGTTTGTCGTCTCTGTGTGCGTGTCATTTCTCTATGTATGTCGTCTCTGTGTGTTTGTCGTCTCTGTGTGTGTGTAGTCTCTATGTGTAAGTCGTCACTTTGAGTGTGTCGTGTCTGTGTGTGTGTCGTCTCTCTCTGTGTGTCGTCTCTGTGTGTTTGTCGTCTCTGTGTGTGTGTGTGTCGTCTCTATGTGTAAGTCATCACTTTGAGTGTGTCGTCTCTGTGTGTGTGTGTCGTCTCTGTGTGGATGTTGTCTCTGTGTGTGTGTGTTGTCTCTATGTGTGTGTCGTCTCTATGTGTGTTTCGTATCTGTTTGTGTGTGTGACGTCTCTTTGTGTGTGTCGTCTCTATGTGTGTTTGTCATTTCTATGTGTGTGTCTCGTCTCTCTGTGTGCGTTGACTCTGTGTGTGTGTATCGTCTCTGTGCATGTGTCGTCTCTATTTGTCGTTTCTATGTGTTTGTCCTCTCTGTGTGTGTGATTCGTCTCTTTGTGTCTGTCGTCACTGTGTGTTTTTTTTATTTTTAGGTCACCTGCTGGAGACTCTGGGCGGGTGGACGCCCCAAAATATTGTCCCAAATTCCTCTCTCAATTTAGCACTTGTTCACGGATGCTCAGCGTCTCCAATCACTTTCCCAATAGTATCTATTCATTGTCTCAGCTCAGTTTAGAAAATCTGAGCCAATTTCCACTTTTTCAAATTTAGGGTCACTTGCCTGAGACTCTGGGCAGGTGAGTTGGGCTCCTGATTTGGCAAATAAAGCCCAGATAGTCGGACCCCAACGCTCCAATCTGAACACTGACTAAGACCCCAATTCTGAGCTAGTGAATTTCCACCATTCAGGCTGGTGGACTGAGACCCCAATATTGAGCTAGTGGATTTCCACCATTCAGGCTGGTGGACTAAGACCCCAATACTGAGCTAGTGGATTTCCACCATTCAGGCTGGTGGACTAAGACCCCAATTCTGAGCTAGTGAATTTCCACCGTTCAGGCTGGTGGACTGGGACCCCCAATACTGAGCTAGTGGATTTCCACCATTCAGGCTGGTGGACTATGACTCCAATATTGAGCTAGTGGATTTCCACCATTCAGGCTGGTGGACTAAGACCCCAATATTGAGCTAGTGGATTTCCACCATTCAGGCTGGTGGACTAAGACCCCAATACTGAGCTAGAGGATTTCCACCATTCAGGCTGGTGGACTAAGACCCCAATTCTGAGCTAGTGAATTTCCACCGTTCAGGCTGGTGGACTGGGACCCCAATACTGAGCTAGTGGATTTCCACTATTCAGGCTGGTGAACTAAGACCCCAATTTCCACTCTTGCATTTCACGACAGAAATTCAAAATGAACTTCGAAAATCAAGAGAATGTAACTGTGACAAGGTAAAGCACAACAAGTCACTACTGAAATATTCCAACTCTTGCATTTCACGACAGAAATTCAAAATGAACTTTGAAAAATCATGAAAATGTAGCTGTGACAGCTCAAGGTAAAAGTTTGAATCAAACACTTTTAGGATATCGAGTGTCCTTACTGAAAAACTACTGTATTAAAAAAAAATAAAATTGATCATACGACCTAAATTATTTCATCAGATACGCTAGCATTTCTTGTTAAAACTTTATTTTCAACTATTCATCCGGGTTTTCGAAGCAATTCATGCCAGAGTACAGCACTATGACTAGTCTAAGACATCCAATCTATCATCGCCCCCCATCCCCCCCCCAAAAAAATACCTTGGCTTTGTATACTGATTCCAAATATATGAATTTCCTTAGGTTTAATAGTTTGAATCAGACATTTTAAGGATATCGAGTGTCCTTACTAAATTGATCATACGACTTAAATTATTTCATCAGATATGCCAGCACTTTAAAGTGAAATTTGACTCGCATATGCTTGTGGTATTAAGCGTTTGAATTGCAGAATAATGATAAGAAGAGGCTTAATTTCCAAGGTGTAATGTATACTGATATGAAGAGACTTAATTTCCAAGATATAATGTATAAAATGCCTTAAAAATGGGATGATGTATGTTCATTTCCTTCTTACAATTTGGAGCATGAAGTGGAACGCAAATAGACGATTTTATTTCACTAAACTTGGTGAGCAGCTTTTTAAATAATGCGGGGAAATCCAGAGCCCCCCTCCATGGAAAGATCCTCCTACCTAACCCCCAGCCCCCCACAATGGCCTTGGGAAGGCATAGGGGGTTTGCATCCAACTTATGTTAATTTTTGCTCGTTATAGAATCGTTACAAATATTGATATTAGTGTGTAAACTACAAACTGACAAAAATATCCAAAACTTTTGTTTAATTAGCATAGGAAGCTTTTTAAATAATGCTGGGAAATCCATAGCCCCCTCCATGGAAAGATCCTCTCACCTAACCCCCCAACCCCCCACACTGGTCTTGGGAAGGCATAGGGGTTTTGTCCCCCAACTTATGTTAATTTCTGCTCGTTTTGAGTTTGACTCGATTATTTATTGTAATTTCTTTTCGGTTTGGGCTTCATTTATTTATGGATGCTGATTAGTGGTAGTTTTTTTTTTAAGTAAACTCAACTACAAACTGACAAAAAATATCCAAAACTTTTGTTTAATTAGCATAGGAAGCTTTTTAAATAATGCTGGGAAATCCAGAGCCCTCTCCATGGAAAGATCATCCCACCTAACCCCCAACTTCCCACACTGGCCTTGGGAAGGCATAGGGGTTTTGCCAGTAATAATTTTTGTTCATTACATCATATACAAATTCCATATATTTTAAGCTTTTTAATTTTCATTTTTTTTTTAGATCGGGAACCTAGATTGGACGATTATCACTACATTACACATGATGGTTATTACGAAATATGGAGATGGCGTAGCCTTAATTTCTACCCTATATTAAGAAGAAAACTGAGTGCGAGCGAGATGGAGACATTAGCACCTGGTCATGGGGGGGGGGGGAATGAGAAAAAATAATAGTCTTTTTGTACACTATTATACATTGAATAAAACTGATTTACTTGTTCGAATGAAGTCCTATTCCTACAAGTTAACTTAGAATGAAAGAATGAGGTATACTGATAATGGTTTTACTCGGACTCTCCTGCCCCTCAGAAATGGGGGAACGAAGGGCCTCTGAGCCTTCCCCTTGAGGCAGATTCCCGTTTATTTTCGATTCTGAGTATTTTTGGTTTTCCCTCCAAAATTAACCCCCCTCCCTCTCCTGCCCCTCAGTAATGGAGGAACGAAGGGCCTCTGAGCCTTCCCCTTGAGGAAGATCCCATTTATTTTCGATTCTGAGTATTTTTGGTTTTCCCTCTGAAATTGACTCCCCCTCTCCCTCTCCTGCCCTCAGAAATGTGGGAACGAAGGGTCTTTGAGCCTTCCCCTTGAGGCAGATCCCGTTTATTTTCGATTCTGAGTATTTTTGGTTTTCCCTCTGAAATTGACTCCCCCTCCCCTTCCCCTGCCCTCAGAAATGTGGGAACGAAGGGCCTCTGAGCCTTCCCCTTGCGGCAGATTCCCGTTTATTTTCGATTCTGAGTATTTTTGGTTTTCCCTCCAAAATTGACCCTCTCCCTCTCCTGCCCCTCAGAAATGGAGGAACGAAGGACCTCTGAGCTTTGCCCATGAGACAGATCCCGTTTATTTTCGATTCTGAGTATTTTTGGTTTTCCCTCCAAAATTGACCCCCCCCCCTCCTCTCCCCTGCCCCCAGAAATGGGGGAACGAAGGGCCTCTGAGCCTTCCCCTTGATGCAGATCTCGTTTACTTTCGATTCTGAGTATTTTTGGTTTTCCCTCCAAAATTGACCTCCATCCTCCCCTGCCCTCAGAAATGGGGAGAATGAAGGGCCTCTGAGCTTTCCCCTTGAGGCAGATCCCGTTCATTTTCGATTCTGAGTATTTTTCGTTTTCCCTCCAAAATTGACAAATCCTACACTCCAATTTGCAAATCTCATTACTCCTTTTTAAATGTCAATCAAATAATTCTGATTATAGTGTCCAATTTTTAAATAACAAAAAAAAACCTGTCTGCTTTTCAAAATGTTCGTATTTGGAACTCTGTCAGTTGAATAAAACAACAGAGTCCTTTGGAAGTGGGGGAATGAAGGACCTCTGAGCATTCCCCTTGAGGCAGATCCCGTTTATTTTCGATTCTGAGTATTTTTCGTTTTCCCTCCAAAATTGACAAATCCTACACTCCAATTTGCAAATCTCATTACCCCTTTTTAAATGTCAATCAAATAATTCTGATTAAAGTGTCCAATTTTTTAATAACATAAAAAAACCTGTCTGTTTTTCAAAATGTTCGTATTTGGAACTCTGTCAGTTGAATAAAACAACAGAGTCCTTTGAAAATGGGGGAATGAAGGACCTCTGAGCATTCCCCTTGAGGCAGATCCTGTTTATTTTCGATTCTGAGTATTTTTCGTTTTCCCTCCGAAATTGACAAATCCTACACTCCAATTTGCAAATCTCATTACCCCTTTTTAAATGTCAATCAAATAATTATGATCATAGTGTCCAATTTTTTAATAACAAAAAAAAAACCTGTCTGCTTTTCAAAATGTTCGTATTTGGAACTCTGTCAGTTAACACTAAGAAGTGAATTGGGTAATCCCCTATCAATAACAAAAGGCTTAGCAGTGATTACATGTCATTTTTTTCGACCCATTGTCGGTCGCAAATTGAGTTAGCTTAATGCAAATGAGATATCATTTTGATATCTCTAATAGTGTATGCGATATTGGGGCGAGATCTCAGATACCTTTAAGCTACAGGCTATTAACCGGATTCCATAGCTACAATATTCTCTTTGAAAAGGTGTAGAGGCGTACGCAAATAACATAAAGATTCCTATAGCTTCAAGCAAATAACACCGGAAGGAACATAAAAGGCCCCCAAATAGCACAGGAAGGAATGTAAAGGCCCCAAATCCATAGGTACATGCTCTGGAAAGGTGCCATGGAACGTAAAGGCCCAGAAACTTATAGTTGACCCAGAAACTTGTCTGCTTGGCCCAAAAACATGTCTGGTTGGCCCGGAAACTTGTCTGGTAGGTTTTGTATAATTCCATATTCAATTGACAACAATAGCAATAATCAGTCTGGTAATAAACCATGGAAAGGTGCCAGGGAACGTAAAGGCCGCAAATAACACAGGAGGGAACATAAGCCAAGCAAATTCCATATGTACTTACTACTACTAAGTTAACTGTCACATACCCTTGCATTCAACCGAATTAACTAATGCATGCTCAGTTCAATCTCAATTTACCATAAAATGAAAATTACAAAATATAAGAGAATACAGAATGAAAGAACATACTTGACTGAGGAGGATTAACATCTTGCTTTGTATTGGCTATATTGAGAACAAACATAAATAATGCCAAATAAAATGGAGTCCCTGCCGCCATTGCTGGTGCTCAGGAATTACCCTGGAATTACAAGAAATTAGATTATAACATAACATTCCATTAAAATAAAACTATAACAGGTCAAAAAAAAAAAAAAATCCCAAGTACAGTTACAACAAGGTGTAACAACTGAACGTGGCTTTTGAATACAAATTCAGTTCTATAACTTTCTGAGCGTAGCTCGAATAGATCTTTACTGAGTTGCTTTTATCTTTTCAGATGATTTGGATGATTTTGTATTAATTTGGATGATCATTGACAACAGAGCAGAATTCAGCTATAGGGTGGACTACTGTAGACTATTGACCACCATAAAAAAAAAACAGACGAAAAACATATACAAAAAAGGCAATACTGTTAAAGGTGTACCAACGGAACTCCTTTTGGGATAATACCTCGCTTCTCAAAACTTTAAGCTCATCTCTGAGGAATTCTCTATTGATTAAATTTTATATTTTCAGATACCGAGAGTGAACTTGGGTAATAATTGACCGTAGAGTTAAAATTCAGTAAAATTCAGCTAACGTTCAGCTGTAATCAGTTGCATTAGACTGTATTTATACATTATCGAGCGGTGGAAAGCTTATACTATCTGAAATTGGTGCTGTATTATCATGTATTTACACTACATTGAACTGTATTCGCCTAAGTTCAGCTAACTCAAAAGGAAGCAAGGTAAATATTAATCGAGACCGGAAAGAAACTGAAAGATAAGTTTTTGCTTGTTTGATTATCTATTCCTTTTGACGATAAAAAGCGAGTTTTTTCAGTATTATTATAGCCCATGTTACATTAAAAAATTACACATTACTGTAAAAAGTAATATATGACACAAGAAACGTACCTGATATTAAAAGGGCCAGCTATTTGCATAAATAAAGAAAAGAGAACATAACACGTTAACTAAATAAATTCTCTTTGAAAGCGAATTGTCTTCTTCGGCTGTCAGTGACGGAGGTCGGTTGCAGTAAGCTACATTGAATGTGGAGTAAATATTAGGCACGCTATTCAAAATCACCAGCGGGGACTGCTCTCTATCACTGGTGATGTATCACCAGATCTGGTGATTTTTCATCCTCTTGGTGATTTTTCTGGTGTTTTTCTTGAATCTGGTGATTTTTGGTGATTTTCTTTTTAATTTGGTGATTTTCGGTCATTTTCATTTAATTTGGTGATTTTCTGCAAAAGTGGTTGACATTCCATGCTTGATTGGTTTCCAATATCTTACTGTTTAGAAATAATCAGTGACTTTCATATTTTATGTCTTGTTTTTATTCGTTATTTCTAAGGAATGGCGTTATTTTTAGCTTTTCTGTATCCTTTTAGTTTGGCAATCGGCTTCCCTGTAGTTACAAATTTTAATTTATAAATACGTTTGTGTCCCATGTGGGCCATGTGTGCTTTAACTGGATGGAGGCTCGGAAACATAAAAAAAATAATTTCTCAGGTAAAGAAAGCATAGTCCAACATGAACATAGATTCAGCAGCCTAGGATAGTTTTTTTTTTCAAGGGACTTAACAGTCTCAGGGAAAGGGAAGACAAAATACTAGGTTTTGAACGCAACATATATTTTGTTTTTAGTGTCTTGAACACACCAAACAGATAAATTGTTATGATTGATTTTGGTTCTTTAGGCTTTTGTCAAACCTACTTGTCTATTACACATACAGAATCGTGCATAGTTCACCCTTACCAGGACCAGGGGTGAATCTCCAGTATTTTTATTGGGGGGGGGGCAATAGGGGTCCATTTCTGGATAGTCAAAGGGCATGGGATGTATAGAATTTTTCTCAACATTATTGGGGGGCAGCTGCCCCCTTTGCCGCCCCCGAACGACGCCCAAGACCAGGACTGAGATTAGGCTTAGTCTAAATAGGTTTCTGATGGGAGTTTTCTCAGAAATTTAGTATTAAAGTATTAAAGTAAATTGACTCTTGAGGGAGAACTTTAACAGCTAATTTTTTATCTGATTTTCTTATGTGCAGAATGTTGACATAGGACAAGCCCCACTAGAAATGTTTCATAGTTGATACTAAATTAAATTTAAGTCTGATATTCCTGCTTAGGCCCATTATATTCGTACTATGGATTAGATTTAAATCATCCACATTCCCTGTGATTGCTAGACTTTGGGCTGAAATAAATTAGTATAGGTGTTCTGTTTTATTATTCCTACAGTTGGCAAGTAATCTTTAGACAAAGAGAGGATTTATGCTTTATTCCTTTCTTTTAAGCTCTTTTTCACTGTTGTCTCCAGCCAGTTATATTGCATTACCATTTTGTGCTTTGCATTCAGCAGATGCAATCAGGAGTGTAAAGTCAAAAAATTTGCATGGCTGCCAAATAAATGTTTTTATGTATCAATAAAGACAAATTGAAGTTATTGACAACAAGTTATTAGCAGTTCATTGGTCTTGATCTTTGACGCCTGACATCTATATCTTGATATTGAGTATATTGGTAATTTTGCAATCTTTTAGGCCATTTTCTTGTCTAAGTCATAAGGCTAATGCTCAAATCTTTATCATCATCTTGTAGTTTCTTGTCATGAACTCTTGTCAGAAACATTGATATGCTGTCATAGATCTAGATAGAAAAGGACCTGAACCTTGACATTAATGATTTGGACAGAGTTTCGGTCACTGAGGCACGCAGACGATGCAATCCGTTCCCAAACTGGCGACAATCCAGCAAAATTTTGGTCAGTCCTGTCTGAACGTAAGAATGGAGAAGCAGTTTCTTTTTCTAACCTTGTCGAAATTCATGAGTATCCTGATGACACTGCCGCACTCAAGTGCTGCAGCAGAAAGGCAGGTTTCGCTGTTAAAGATCATCAAAATTCCCCTGCTAAAGATCATCAAAAAATAAATTAGAGCCAGAAACTATAAGTACTTTGATGCATGCGCACAGTTTTGTTGGAGACCCAGCAACATGGGAAATATCCTTATCACTAGTCACAAAGACTAAGCTGTGGAAAAGAGAGGACCAGTAGCACAAAATACATTCTTTGGGGATAACCTTTAATATTTTTATCTGTTTCTGTTTCATATTTGAAGAGCACATAATTGTTTTTTCATTTAAATTTTCTGCACAAAATTTTGCAAATTGATACTATCCTATATATTTGATATGGTTTATTATTATATACTGTATTTGATATGATTTGATTTGATTAAAATTACAGATTTTAATTTGATATTATTTGAATATTGACAGATTTGGTTTCCTTGGGTATAATTTGTACTGCCATTGAGGACTAGTACATGATCAATACAATGTTTTCGGTAAATTGTGGTGGAAAGACGGGTAATTAAAGAACATATATTTCTGCCTAATATAGAACTAATGAATAAGCAACCGTTGCTCTGTACTTCACATAGTTTGTGTTCGGCTAAAATCATCCTTCTCACTTTGAATTTGAGGACAGGACTCACGGATAGCTATTAAGATACTATAAGTATTCACGGCCCCCTTTTTTTTATGTCTACACTGCTTATCTAACTTGTTAGCTTAAAGATAATATGTAGCATTAGACCTCAAAGTAGGTAATTGGAATTCATTCCCGAGGACAGGAACTGACCTATTAATTGATGGAACTAGCGCCAATAAATTTATTACAGGGAGAGGGGGGGGGGGAACCCCGCCAGGCACATTTTGTGAAGTCGTGAATTTGCAAAAGGAATGCCGTTAAAAACTTAATGATGAAATCTGTTTCTGCTAGCTGGTAGAATTGCTTGCTCTCTGGCCCTTGCGTTTTTTGCTAAGATGCTTCTTTTGTATGATACCTCCAAATCATTGTATTTAGATGGTCGGCCAGAGCAGGGCTCTTGTCAAAGGAACCAGGGAAATAAGATCTATCACCGCTTGCCCAATATTTCAGCTTAGACTTGACCCATGAAAATTTTCCAGAGGTAAAAGAAATATATAAGAAATCGACACCATTTGAGTGGTCTTTTTCAGAGCTAAAGTTTACCGTTAAGGATACCAACTGTGACAGGGGGACTAAAAATGCTGATAAGCAAATGAAATTCGATTTGAGGACGAAAGAGGATTATTGTGGTTATTTTTTTTCAATGGAAACCTAGAAAAAAGAAAAAGAAAATATTTTGCAAAGTTAAGATACAGAAAAGTAAAATAGTAGTTGAATAAATTAAAAGGCTCCTTATGTCCAGAAACAGGATTTTAGTTCGCAATTTTAGTTTTGGCTGAAGTTACGGTTTTTGGTGTAAATTCTCTTCCCTCTTAAGCAGTAGCCTTTGATAAACATAACGTCTTAGCTCAGGGTGCTCAACGTGTCTTTTTGGTGTGAAGCCTATCATTATTGAATACCGATTTTTGGTGATTTTTTTGGGGGATATTGGTGAAATACTGGTGATTTTTGGTGATTTTCTTGGTAAAAAAAACTCGTGATTTTGGTGATTTTCCTGCTGAAAAAACTGGTGATTTTTATTTCGTTGTGGTGGCAACCCTGGCATGGAATCGTTCTACTTACTTCACGATAATGCTCGGTCTCGAATCACGGCAGGTACAAGGACGCAGCTGGATAATTGCCATTGGATTGGAAATACTGGATCATGCATCATACAGCGCACAGTTTTGGTTTAACTTCATCACACTTCAATCTGTTTCCGTAACGTTTTGTGAAAATAAACTTTTTTGCAAATAGCCATTGGAAAACGATGACAACTTAAAACGAACTGATACTAGGTAATATAATGGTCAGGTGAAGGAATTCTTTGAAAGTGAAATCCAAAAGCTGATGTTGCAACTTGAAAAATGTATAAGCGCTATTTGTAACTATGTTGAAAAAGTGAAAAAAAATTCGCAAATTAGTTTGTGATACCAAAGTTTAGTTTATGAGTATGCGATTTAAAGTTTTGTTTACTCGGTTGCAAAACGTTTTTTTTACATATCACTGTCAGTCAAAATATTTGAATAGATCGCAAACTCTATTGCTGGACGAACAGCATCTCTATTACTGGAATTACAGAAACCCACCTAGTTGGGAAAGGAAATGATCTATTAGGTAAGGGATACTACCTTCTCTGGTCTAGCCAGACAACCACCAGAAGAAACGGAGCTGGGCTAGTTAACCTCAAAAAGATGGGCGCTAGGAAGCATATTTTGCTCTTAGTTGTTGACTTCCTGCGTAACCGCTGTCAGTGTGTCTATGCTCTCTTCCCTAGTGACTTAAACTCTGAGTGGGCTGAACTAACGTGTGGCGCACCACAAGGCACTAAGCTGGCAGCTCTTTTGTTTTTAGCGGTAATTAACTACGTTATCCTCGAGTTTGAAGACAGATTCAAATACGTGGACGATCTCTCCCTACTTCTGAAATATCTTGCTGAAAAGTCAGACGTGTATCCCCAGTTCAGCAGTGAGATCAGGAACTCCTTTCTCGAGGCGTGTAGCATTAACGACCTCCAGCTTAATATGAATAAAACAAAAGTCATGAGGTTTAATCCGCTTAAGCGTGACCTCTCATGCCCGGTTCCTTGGTACCCTACTACCTCAACCTCAGTGATTCTCGGGGTTACTTTCAGTGACGACTGTTCATTTAGCGCGCACATCGCCGGTCTGGTGAAAAAAGGTAGTTGCGCATTACAGTCGCTAATTACCTTGCGCCGACTGGGTTTCTCACAAAGTCAGCTGAAGACGGTTTACGTCACGTATGTGCGCCCAATCCTTGAATATGCGTGTCCTGTGTGGGGCCCTCAGGCTCATAATATTGAACACCTAAGTGAAGATCTGGAAGCCATTCAAAAACGGGCAGTGAAAGTGATACTAGGCCCGAAATACAACTCTTATGAGGCTGCCCTTAGTACCTTACGACTGCCAACGTTGCGTGATAGGCGCTTACAGTTAATGTGCAATTTTGGGCAGTCCCTTCTTTCGTCCCAGAAACACCGTTCGTTGCTTCCCCCACCTGCACCTATCACCGCCAACACCCGCCATAAAAATCAACTAGTGCCGCCAAAGTGTCGAACAACCCGTCACAGCAATTCTTTCGTGCCTTTTTTTGTTAGTTATTTAAACCGCCAGTGACCAGTTTTATGTAATGTACTAAACAGCGCCATTTAGTCGGGGCTTCGGCCACGGCTACGATAGTTGTTTATAAATAAATGAGTCTATGAGTCTATGAGTCTACTTTCTTTCACTCCCGTCTCGGATAGAATCGCTAATGCTCGACTCAGTCACAAGCAAGGAAAAATGACGGTCCTTGTTTGTTATGCCCCGACAAACGAAGCCGACACCAAAACAAAGGACACTTTCTACTCTGTCCTAACGAATGAATTGTCAAAGATATTCCCGCACGATATTGTCATTCTCCTGGGTGACCTTAATACAACTGTGAGCGACAACCACAACTTATGGCGACAAGTCATTGGACAAGTAAATCTGGATTCCCTAAATGAAAATGGTCTAAGGCTTCTACAACTCTGCAGCATGCACAACCTTGTGATCACGAATACCATGTTTACAAGGAAGGACTTTCACAACTATACATTGTACAGCAACGACGGCCATACCAGAAAAATGATCGACTACGTCATCGAGTCAGGGAGATGGAGATCTTTGACCAGTCACTGCAAGACGTATAGGGCAGCTGAGATTGGCAACACTGACCATCGCCTCGTCGTCACTAACATGCGACTAAGGCTCAAAGCTCAGCGCTTAGAACCAGGACCAGTCAAGATCGATTTCTCTCACCTCTGCGATCAGAAGATACGGTCGAAATATGCCATTGATTTCTCGAACCGCTTCGACGCACTCCTGCCATTTGAAAGTTGTGAGGACGCATGGCTCTCGTTCAAAAAGAATGTCCTGGAATCAGCGACAGCAAATGTTGGAAGGAAAAAGCGAGCTAATAAAGCTTGGATTCAGTCGGATACTCTTGACGTCATAGAGCAGAGACGAAAGGCGAGGTTACTCGGTGACATGCCAACCTATAGAAGCCTTAATAGTGTCCGCAACAAACTGATACAGCGAGGCAAAAAGCTGTTTGTGGGAAAGGAAGGCACATGAGCTAGAGGGTGCAGCCAAGAAAGGTGACGTTGACAGTGTCTATAAGCATCCCCGCGATCTAACAGGAGATATAACCCCCTCGGTTGCATCTGTTGTCTCTGTGGATGGCCAGCCACTCAATAATGAAGCTGCCCAGATCAGTCGATGGAAAGACCACTTCTCGGGCCTCCTCAACGCCAAACCCGTAGCGCAGACTGACCAGCAACTCGTCAATCTAGCCACCAGCACCCAGGAATTGCTGACAAGTGACACAGAAACTCCTTTCACGTCATCAGAAATCTACACAGCAGTAAAACGCTTGAAGAACAACAAAGCAGCAGGCGTGTGTGGAATATCTGCTAAGCTCCTGAAGTGTGCCGGACTGGTGATGCTACTTTGGCTCCACATGCTTTTTTTGTAGTTTTGCGCACAGAATGAATCCCGAAGGACTGGCTGGTATAATCCTACCCTTATGGAAGAGAAAAGGGAGCAAGATCAGCTGTTCGAACTACAGAGGCGTAACGCTACTTTCATTGCCTGGAAAGCTTTTTGCTATGACCCTTCTGGATAGATGCACGAGTATCCTCAGAAGAAAAGAGGAGAGTCCAACAGGCGGGTTTTATGCCCAGGAGATCTACTGTTGAACAAATCTTTACCATGCGCCAGTCAATTGAGAAGACGAAGAAATTCAGGAGGAAAACATATGTAGCCATTGTGGACTTCAAGGCTGCATTTGACTCGGTGGATCGCAACTCGCTCTGGCTGATACTTCGATCAACTGGTCTACGAGATAAATACTGCAAGTTGTTTAAAAAGCTTTACGAAAAGACCGTGAGTTGCGTCCAAGTCGACGGCAAACGGAGCACGACATTCGGCATCAAAACCGCTCTACGCTAAGGGTGTGCCGCCGCCCCAGAACTGTTTCAATTGCGTGATAGACCATGTCATGACACGAACAACAAATCGCCTGCCCTTTGTTCTGCAGTTTGGAGATCGCGTTCTGTTAGACACTGACTTCGCAGATAATCTTGGTCTCGTTGCTGACTCGATCGACCAGTTGACTGACGCTCTGGAAGTCCGGCAGGAAGAGGCAGCAAAAGTGGGGCTGAAAATAAAATGGCTTAAAACGAATATAATGGCAATTGAGCCCCCAAGCCCAGTCTCGCCCCCTGAGAACATAACTGTTTGCGGAGTTAAACATAACTGTTTAAATGTTGAAGTTGTAAAAAACTTTACTTATCTTGGCTTCGTGCAGTCTAATAACGGCTCTATAGAGGAAGAGGTGATCAGCCGAATTTCAAAAGCCTCGTCTATCGTCGGACGGCTCAACAACCTCTGGAGAAAGCCGCATAGGCGCACAAAGATGTGAATTTATAATGCATCTGTAAGCTCGGTCCTCCTCTATCACCTGAGACCTGGACCTCTCAAGTCAACAATCCTCAGCACGATAGACGTGTGCCAGACGAAACAGCTCCGTTGGATTGAGGGACTCTGATGAGACGAGCTTATAAGCAGCGCAAGGTTGCTCGCACTCACCTCCAAAGTTCCATTCTCCGTCCAAACAGCGCAGCGTACTCTCAGATGGTTCGGACACATCCTGCGTATGCCGACGACAACCCCAGCACGAATAGTCTACAATTTTGACAATAGTCTACAATCTCGCCCAAGGGGCAGACCTCAGATAAGGTGGAAGGATAGCCTCAACATTGCTGTCGACGAGGCCCCACTAATAGCAGCAGACCGGTCAGCCTAGAGGAGCAGAGTTGCAATGGTCTCTAAAACTCCCCCAACGCAGCAGGAGCCTTAAGTCAAGTAAGTCAAACAAATATATTGCCCGTCGAAAATAAAGTGATTTTAAGTTGACTGATTGAAAACTATTGAATTTAAAAAATTTACTGTGACGAAGAAGAGGATTTAATTGGTTACGATTTTGGCGGAAAATCGAACAAAATGCTCCTATCTAATTCCGAAGAAAACTCTATTTTGGTATGAACATGGATTTTCGTCGAAACAGAAGAAGATAGGCAAGGTTCAAATACTAATCAGCAAAAATAGAGATTTTTACTGATGTAAAATGAGGAAGGGAATATCTAATGAGTTGACTGCAATTTTTTTCCGAAGATCACTTATTCTATAAAAGATATAGATGCTTGTACCCACTACATAACATTCTTTTAATATATTTCTCCGACGCTCAATCCTAATGAAATATGCCAAAGTAAGATAAAAATGTAATAATTTAGAAATAATATCGGCTATATATTTGCACATTAGGAGGGGGTGGGGGTAAAGTGTAGCGGGTCTGCATGCCTAATGTGTTAGGTGCAATTATTGTGCATATTATGTAGTAAGAATGGCTTTATAACTTCACACTGTCCAAATACTTTACTCCCACCCCCCTAATGTGCAAATATATAGCCCAAACTATATATTTTCCATCTATTCTGTCACTTCTCTTTGTCTTGTCTCACGCTAAGCTGAAAGAAACTAACAAAAAAACGCTTCTTTAAGGCTACAATGAATGAACAACTTGAGCAATAGTGGGTTTATCATACAAGTACCAATATATATATATATATATATATATATATATATATATATTATATATATATATATATATATATATATATATATATATATATATATATATATATATTATATATATATATATATATAAGCAATCTTTAAAAATTTTCCCCTGCGATGCTACGAAACTGCGATGCTAAGGAGATTAAGGAGAACTTCAGAGACCCTGATGCACCAATGACGGTGAAAGAAGGATTAATGTTATTCTGTGTCATTAGTGTAGTAAATTTTTTTAGTTGAAAATATTTCATTTATAGATTGTGCATTCAACTTATAGTTATATCAGGCCTTCCTCTATACAGCGAGTATTTTTATATAGAGTATGTTTTTTTCTTTGCATAATATAAATTTGTGTCAAGCTATAGTTGTATTAGCCTTTCCTCTATAGGGCTATAGAGTCTTTTTCTGTGCATAATACAAATTTTGCGAAAACGTATTCATTGTTACTGTTGTTGTCGTAAATTAATTTTCTTTTCAAAGGCCGATGTAGTTTTTTTACTTTGTGCTTAATAAACAGTTTTCTTCTTATTTTTTATGATGGAAACCCAGAAGTAAACCCTATTTCTCCATGGAAAGCCATGGTCAATTAGAAATAGTCTAGAAATCAGTAAAAATAAGACGTGATGTCCTATTACTTAAAATTCACACAAAGACTTTATTTTTCATTCAAATGAGCCCTCGCTAAGTATTCTGTAACCACTGTTTTGATACGATTATCGCTGGTTAAAAAAAGCATTTAAAAGCGCATCTATCACCAATATTTTCAGCAAAGTCTAAAATTTCATACTTTTGAGATAGAGCCTTGAATTCTCCATTCTCAGAAATGTTGTATTTCATGGTAGTTTTCATCGATCAAGACTGCTTCAATTCTGGGCTTGAGTATTCCTAAGGCTAGTTACTTTTGATGATCAACTCTAACCTTATGAATACAGATCAGCAGAAAAGCTTTTGATGTCAGTTTTCGCATCCAATTTCCGTTTTTTAGAGTCTCGATTTCTAATGCGGAGGGCCACACTCTACTTTCCGCTCGTTTATATTAATGATTTAATACTCTTTGCTTGAAATTTCTATACCTCGATAGATATCGCTTGCACTTAGATGGGAGTGCTCAATAATCTGGAACCTAAATACTGTATCCATCCAGAAATATTATTGAATTAATTCATGGAAGTAATTGCATTATGTAGACGATTTTAGGGTGTTCAACCTCCTTCACCTAGTAAAATTAAGCAGTTTTTCGTATTCCCCCTAATTTTGATTACAATTGAGCTACTTTTATGCTTTTGAAATTTATCCCCCTCCCCCCAAAAATAATGCATCTGCATGCATGAAGACCATCCGCAGGAATTGACTTTTCAGGACCACATCTTCCCTCAAATCGCTTTTTTTTGTTTTTTATTTTCACAAATAACATTTCCCTCCCCCATAAAAAAAATCCATAATAAACGACTTGTGCCTGGCTGAAACGTATTTCGTTAAACTAATCACTAAACGATATGTGCCGATATTATCAATACAATATAGCGGTTACAGACTTTGGTTAACACTTTTTTAGGGGGTTGGTATTTATTCCGGAGGATATCAATTTCGTGTTTACCACCATGATCGTGTTTTTTAGAATAGCGCCCGGAGAGATCAATTTTTACCAAGATGCAAATCTTTTTTTTTATTAAAATTCTAAATATCCTATCGGCAAAAATTTAATAGAAGTAGCTGCAGGCACAAAACTAGGTTGGGGAATTTTACCCCCAGAATTTCAAAGTCCTTACAATATATCCTATAGTCCCCCTATTGTCCTTGTATTTTACTTGCACCCTATTCCCCGTCCTTATAAGTTTAGATGTGTGAGGCTGAATAGTGGATGTTCTGACAATGATGTTTCACTCTCAGAAATCTAATTCATACCTTAATATGTTCGCTTTCCTTGAGAGAGCTAGTAAATTGAGATTTTATGAATTAAAATTATTAATTCTATTGCTCAAATCCATCTATTACTTTCTAGAAACAGACGTTTTCCAAAAATAGGTGAGACGTGATTTTCACCAGGAAATCAGAGACATAATTCTGCTTATGATTTAAGGTGTTAGCAGTAAGAAGAAACCACAAAATTTAGGCACACACGTTTTCTGGGGGGAGGGGGAAAGGGATTCAAATGAATTTCGTTTTTTGGGATAAGGGCCGGTGCTTATATACATTTGTTTGGTACTTATGTATTATTGCGGAAAAACTCAAGTTCGTCATCTAAGGGCTCAACCTTAATGAATACCAAAATACGATGAAAATATAATACTTTATTAACAAAATTATGGAAGCTACAGACGTATTGACACGCAAACCGACTTTTTTCAAACATGGCCTACTTGCAGGCTACACCTCTAAATAGGATTTTTATCGAAAAAATATTATGTCTTTTTTTTTCTTTCTTTTCTTCTTATTTAAATTAATAATCAATATATTTCGGTATTTATTACTTTAGTATTTTTATTTGTGCAAAACGAGTTTGTCTCTCTGCCAGATATTGGTAAACTTAGTATGTTATGCATTTATGATTGGAAAATAAATGAACCTGAACCTGAACCAGTATAAAGTCATATTGTGTCCACTGACGCACTGTTTCATTTTGGGCAACAGCCCCTTATCCTGGAAAAATCTAACTGCCTCTTCTTCAGTCCTTGGCAAACCCCAAATTTTCATTTTATCCATGATCACTGTTCTTTATCAATATATACCGCAAGTTAGAAGAATTTTATGGTCATAAGAACCGGTTTTACTTAGATTCTACATGGTCATGAAAACCGGTTCTACTTACGTTCTACTTAAATGAAGCACTTAAGAGTGTTGGGGGTATAATGCATAAGCACCATTTGTTTTTGTATATAGTGTTAATATTGGACGAGTTCTGACTCATTCTTGGAAAAGTAATGATTTTTTTAATATAATAACAGACCGATTCGGGGTATAGACATTTTAACATTCGTACAGATCAGATGGAATTTCAATAGGGAGCAGGAGGATTGGGCAGGGCGGTACAAACAAGCAATTTACATAGAAGTTACATGAAACCCTGAGAAGATTTTAAACTCATTTCGTTTTGGGGTCCAGGCACCTTGCCACCTTCTATTATTCTTCTATTCCAGAAGGGTTCAGTGCATTTGGGGGGTAAAGTCTTGGGTAATTTTAAGAAATAAACCCTACCGCTAATTTTCATTTACGCATTGCAATACCGATGTTTTATTAGTTTCTTTCAGCTTAGCGTGAGACAAGACAAAGAAAAGTGACAGAATAAATGGAAAATATATAATTTGGACTATATATATACACATTAGGGGGCGGGGGTAAAGTAATTCGACAGTGTGAAGTTAAAAACAATTCTTACTATATAATATGCAGATTAATTGTACCTAACACATTAGGCATGCTGACCTGCTATACTTTACCCCCCCACCCCTCCCCTAATGTGAAAATATATAGCCCAAATATGTTTTAAAGCATTACATACTTAAGCATATTTCATTAGGATTGAGCGTCATAAAGACACATTAGAAGAATATTGGGTAGGGGGTATTTCATACATTAGGTAGGGGGTATTTCATACAAGTACCAAGTCTTGCAATATGAATGGCCGTTATATAGCCTTGAAAGTGCCATAGGGTATCATTAACCCTTACTTTCAAAAAATATTATAATCGACGTTACAAAGGTAAATGCTGTTAGGCTAAAACCTTCTCTCTGACAACACTGCTGACTTGCTAAGCGAACTATCTTGTAAGGCTACCTTGGAAACTCATCATTGAATGAAATCTATTTTGATTTTGAAAATAATCTAGTTTTTCTTAGTACTGACACATAACCACTCGTTAAGGAATTCACATGGGATATTGTGAAATTGAATAATTTAGGTCACTGACGATATGTTTGTTGCTATCTCAAATCACAGGGATTTATATAAATCTAGATTAAGAATAAGGTTCGTATCAGAAAATAGGTTTGTGATCCAACAAACATGAGAGTGAAAAATGATTAAATTTTATACAAATAGAAGAATAAGCTGTATATACTATTTTTTGGATATCTTCAAGGACCCAGCAAATGACGCAGAAAGTACGATCCGTTCAGATACATTCGTAGTGTTGGGAGTAGTCATCTACGTAGGAGGGGATTTAATCCATATTCCCCTTAAATCTGGTGATTTATTTCTTACACTTTTACTATGTTTGCCTATTCGTGCGTTTTTTTAGGCTTCTCCTCCCAACTATATCGTTGGGCCCCGAAGCAAACTCCTGCCCCCGTGCATCGTCTGGTGGCCACCAATGTCTTCAGATGCTCTTTGTATGTAGTTTCCTATGCTAATTGGTTACGCGGAGAACCCATTTTTACGTTAAGAACCATTTTCAAGAACCAAGCAGTTGAAGGGGAAAAAAGGTTGCATTCAGACACATTCCCGGAGTTTAGGGGGAAGTCATCTCCATGGGTGGGGATTTTACCCCATATTCTCCTTAAATCTTATTATTTATTTTTATGTTCACCTATTCTTGCGTTTTCTTGAGGCTCCCCCCTCCAGCTGTTTTTTAGTACCCCGACGCAAACTTCTGCCAACATACATAATTTGGTGGTCACCGAGCCTTTCAATTGCTCTTTGTGTGTAGTTTTCTATGCAAATTGGTTACGTTAAGAATCCATTTTTATGTTAAGAGCCATTCATAAGAACCCAGCGATTGATGGGGAAGGAAATTTTCATTCAGACACATTCGCAGAAGGTTGACGGCAGTCATATACGTAAGTGGGTATTTTAGTCTGAACTCTCCCCAAATTCTATGATTTATTCTTATACTTTTACTGTATTTACCTATTTCTGCGTTTTATCAAGACTACCCCCCCCCCTCCCAGCTAAATTATCGGACCGTGAAGCAAATTCCCGCCTACGTGCATCATTCGCTGGACACCGAGCCCTTCAGTAGCTCTTTTTATCTAGTTTTCTATTCTAATTGGTTACGTCAAGTACGACCTTTCACACTTAAACAAGTAATTTCACATTAGGTTTTAAAAGACGTATGGAATGGAGATAGAGACTCAAGCTCCGATTAAAAGTGATAGCCTTTTTAAAAATATTTTGTAGGTTAATTTTCTCCAAATTTATTTAATTACTCATCCAGAAATTTCATCTTATAGCTACTATGTTTAGTCATTACGTTGCTATTATTTAAATTGTTTCGTTATTTTGCTACTATGTTTACTTTTCCATAACGCAACATAAACTTACATAGCATAAAATTCTATATAGAGATCGAGTCTATCTGAAACTGCTTAGCGGTACGGACAAAATTTTGATCTGTAAGATTACAAGACGTAGCCTAAAGTCTTAAGTTGTGGCAGTTTGAAAGGTTTTAAGGCGTGGTGTGAAAGCCCCGTAACACTTGCTTAACTGTTACCATAAAAAGTATAGGTTTTTGAATTTTGTTATAATTTTGTATTTTACAATTTATGGTTTTGTTTTATTTATTGAATTATCACAAATTTAACAAAATAGCATAAGCTTTGCAATTTACTAAAGTTCTCGTTATAAATTACAATTAAATAAAACAAAATAAGTTTTTTAACTGAAAGTAAGGAGGGACACTAAAACTTACAACGAATAGAAATTATTCCGTATATGAAAGGGGCTGTCCCCTCCTCAAAGCCTCGCTCTTTACGCTCAAGTTTTTATTTGTTTTTAAATAAATTTGTGAGACAGTGTCAAACTTTAGCGTAAAGAGCGAGGCGTTGAGGAGGGGACAGCCCCTTTCATATACGGAATCCGTTTTTGAGCCGGGTCTCTCCTTACTTACAGTTCGTTAACAAGAACTGTTTGATTAAGACGAAGAAAAGTAAAAATTTACAACGGAGCATGACTTTGAATTAACACAAATTCTAACAAACAAGCATTTGGTAGCTACTCCCTCAAGACCTCCCAAATTCTAAGGAGTGTCAGCATGATTTTCCTACTTCTTCATAATATTTCCTTCCCATTCCACCTGACCCCTTCCCTTTCCATCTGATGATTCCGTACATTTGAGTCTGGCAATCAAAGCCAGTGGTGTCGATCATGAAAATGTGTTTGTCAAATTGTGTCGAAAAGCTCGAAAATGTGTTTGTCAAATTGTGTCGAAAAGGTCGAAAATGTGTTTGTCAAATTGTGTCGAAAAGGTCGAAAATGTGTTTGTCAAAATGTGTCGAAAAGGTCGAAAATGTGTTTGTCAAATTGTGTCGAAAAGCTCGAAAATGTGTTTGTCAAGATCTAGGGGGAGGGGCAATTTTTTTGTTTTTCAATTTTTCAATCAGAGTACCGGAAAGCCAATATCCAATGAAAATATCGGAGAAAATGTTTTCAAAAACTAGGAGGGTGTATCTTGGGATGAGCAAAGGCTGCCCCAATTGACGCCTCTGATTTCACCTGGATATCCGAAATGCAATTTGAGAATCTAGCAAACCTCATCTGTAAAAGTTGGTTTTTCCATCTAAACCGTTTTTTCATTATAGCCCTAAACGTTGTGATCGAACCCCGTTTATTGGAAAGCTTATTTGATTGCATCGGGGATTTATGACTCCCCCTTCTCTCAAGAGAAAGCTCGTTTTACAAAAAGTGTTATAGTTCTTACAGAATTTTAGGCAATTTGCCTTTTCTTTATAGCGCAATTTGCTTCTGGATAAAAATAAATTAAAATTGTAAAATTGTAAAGCATCCTCTCGTTAATGAAAATGAGAGAATTTTTGTGATTGTTGTTAATTTTTTACTTCTTCTGCTCATTAAATTTGTAAGAAAACAGTGAAAACTACACAGAATTCGATGAAGTTCTTCCCCTCTCAACGCACAAATCTTTGATCGGAGCCCCCTCCTTCCTCAAACAAGTTTTTTGAATACGTTGAAACAAGTTAAAATATTTTAAATATGGCTTAGGCGATTGCCAACACCCTGAATGGAATTTTTTAATTCCAAACATCATATAACATCTAGCAATAATACCCTATAACTTTCAATTGTTTTTTTTTAAGGTGCAAGTGGTACCAAAGGTGCAAGTGGCACCATAGCAAGTGTTAATAAGGAAATGAAATGAAATTACGAATAATTATCAATATTAATTTGGTAATAGTCTAGCAGATAAGCTTTTTTTGAACCGAAGTCTAAAAAGTCCTGAAAACTGCTTTAAAATAACCCTGAAATCTTACTCGACCCATTCCTAAAAGGGGATTGCTTCAATTTCTCCCCGCCCTCACCTCATGGATAAATATACAGCATACAATGTATTTATTTACATTGTATTTTCCAAAGGTACAACTTTTTCTTCCCACCGATTGATTACCGTTGGTCACAAAATAATAGAGAGGATCTGCAGGTTTGATACCCCTCCCCCTTTAAACGAGAGCCCTTACTTTTATTGCCCATTTCTGACAAATAAAAACAAATCTGTTTGATATCCACAAGTGTCCAAACGGAAAGAAAGAATGGATATATAGGCTATCCCTCAGAAAAGATAGAAAGGTAAAGACGCAGGTCAGGAGACCATTTCAAGGAAATCACTTGACATTTGAGGGGATGATTTGAACTTTGAGCCCTTAAAGGTGACACCTTGTTGTGTATTATTTGTCCATAGAACATGGCTACCAAAAATTGTAAAAAATTAAAACAATCATAAATATTTGCTTATGTCAGTCCTAAATAATAATAATAATAATACATTTTTGACCGACTAACATTATAAAAAAGTGGAGTAACAAAAGGAAATAAGGGGAAAAGACATACAAAACAAAACACATGCAAAACAATATCAATAAAAAGAACTGCAAATGCAAATGTGTATTATTGCTCCTTACAACCCGCAACCCCTCCTGATAGGCATATATACAGCCCACTTTTTATATTTTCATTATATTTTACAATAGGACTGCTCTTATCTTCGTCGTTGAGTAGCGTTCCCAGTTGTAAAATGTCTTTTTTTTTGTCATTCACTATTTTGAAAATATCGGGAATATATAAAGCTGGCTGTGTGTTCTTCTATCAGGGCGTGAGGGGGCTAAAGTGAAGCACTTGGCCTTTAAGAATGAGATAAATAAGTGTTTATCATTGTTTTGAAGTAAGTTTTCATAATTTTTTAGGGTTTACTTAAAAGGGTTCACAGATTTGCACCCTCATCGATAAAAGTTTTTTAATAAATAAGTTAAAATATATAGTTAAATTTTTTATTTTATTTATATGTTATAAGAAAACAGTATCTTTCCCACCGAATAAGCCTTTGAAGGTAACAGTGGCAGTTCTGGCCTCTTCTGCGTCGGGGGCAAAATCGTGATTAAAAACCCCTTCTCCCCTGTCTCCTCAACAATTTCAGGCCAAGTTTTAACAAAATTTCATTTATAAACAAAATTTTCAATTGTTGACAAAATTTGAATAACAATTTTTACAAAAAACAATAAAAGTAATTCAATTTGGTCTTGTTACTTTTGTTTTGAAGGAATGGTGATGAAGATATGGGAAAAATGAAAATATCGGATTCAATTTGCTAATACTTGCTGCTACATGCGCCCTCTGATTTATTTTAATAAAAATCAAATTTCAAAAATTACAAAATGATTATGACCATTAGAACATTGATTTGAAATCTTGCGCCCGTAAAATTCCTGCGCCTGGGGCAAGTGTCCCCCATAAAAACGCCTTTTTGAAGGCAACATTGACCGTGCTAATTCAGCATAGTTTAAAGAAATAAATATCCCCGAGAATTTTCAAATTAAGTAATTCCAGGCTTACCTCTTAATAATTTATCCAGACAAATCTGCAACTGTTAACTTCCACTCACTAGCGTGCCTGAAAGGCGACTGAAATGAAATGAATCAGCCACCAAACTTTCGCAACTTAAACATCCAATGCTTAAATTTGGATTTTACGATGAGAAACAATTTGTTCCCTTTTAACAAAAGATAGACAACCTAATGAAGTAAGAGTTGTGTCAAGATTAGGACAGACAGTTTTTATCGTAAATACATAACAAATCTGAATTTACCAGAAGGGGTTGTAAAGACACACTCTTCTTTTTTTACAGTTTAAATCTTTCTTCAAGTCTAAATATTAACATAAGGCTATGGTATTTCAAGTTTGACATATGGCCTTCCATCTCCCCCCCCCCTTCATTTGTGTGGAGTTGCGCCTGTCTCTGCTTCATTCCTGGTCGTTATTTAAAGACTATTAAATAGAAAAACAGGTTTTTTTGTTGAAAGTAAAGAGCAGTACTAACACTTTAAACTAATAAAAATAATTCCGTATATGAGGGGGGGGGATGCCCTCTACTCAACCCTCGCTTTTTACGCTAAAGTTTGAATTTTCTTCACAGTTTCTTAAGAAAGACTGAAAAAAAAACAAGGGCCGTCGTATTTGAACGAGAAGTATTTTTAAAGAACTTTAAGACATTTGCCTAAAGAGTAAGGGCTGAAGAGAGGACCGCCCCCCTAATATACGGATTAATTTCTGTTCTGTTTAAGTTTTAACGTCGCTTCTTACTTTCAGTTGAAGAAACTCTTTTTTATTTAGCTTCTTATCGTTTTTCAAATCATACAGGGAAATCCACCTCCAACCCCCCCCCCCCCCGAAAAAAAAACCTCTGGTAGGTTCACTCTCTCCATGTAAAATTGTGCAGTCGAAGAGAGAGTAAGACAAATAAAACAGTTCCGTATACTTACCAATGTAAGAAAAAGTATTCGAAAGTTTTTTTGGGGGAATGGCCCAAATAGTTTTGGCTACTTGTGAGAGTCAAATATGGATGTGTAGTCCTAA
>CM051276.1:14137661-14160161 GCA_027921565.1 Artemia sinica | reverse complement strand
ACAAAAATGGGTTTTAATGGGTTAACAGAAAAATGGGTTTTAAGGATGAGTTTCTACAGCCCTCCATCCCCACAGGACGATTGTTCGATTTTAGGAGACCCCAAAATGATTTCTCTAAATGTCAAAAGAAACTAATAAATAAAACAGTCTTTTCACAAATAGCAGAGTTTTTAATTGGCAGCGTTGACATGGCAATGATATAGCATAAAAAAAGAAAAAAAAATGAGATCTTTGCGAATGGTTAGTCTTTGTTCTACGACATGTTGTTTTTTAAAAAATATGCCAAAAAAATTATGAAAATATTTATAATATGGTTGTCGAGCACTTTAAAGTACCTAGGACATACAAATAAAAACCTTTTTTTGCCCTCTGGACCAAAATAGGAAGTGACTTACCCCAGGGAAGGGATCTCAGGGCCTGCTCCCTCCCCCTCCAGTGACATCTTAAGAATTTTGAGGATTTCCAGGAATTTCTGATTCAAATCGTCAATAAAATTTGTTTTTTATTATTACCCCACTCAAAACACTTCTAAGCACGTGCCTGCATCTTAGGTCTATTCGTACCACAAAGTCCCAGGATTTTTCATCAGTTGTTTCCAAATTGTGAAATTTTTAGGGAAATATCTCACTTTCATCGTGTTACGACGCTGAACAAAGAAAATAAATAAGCAAAAGTAATTACTGAATATTGAAAACGCTTTTCGCCTGCCCGTTCAAACATTTCACCTTCAACTTCACCTTCAAATAAAAGTAAGCCCTATTTTTGACGTAAATTTTCTCTAGCTTTTTTTAAAACTTATTTTTCAAAAAAGTTGCTTTGTCTTTAATTTGACACTCGCTACTACCAAAACTACCAAAAACTACAAACGTGCACCAAAGGAGGTCTTATCACTAAAATTCAACTTCAGATTTTTCGTAACTTTTAATATATACTTTCACTGGTTATATATACTTTATATATATTAGAATTTTTTTTCTTGGAAATTAATTCTAAAAAAAATGGGCTTTCTTTCTATGGAACCCTATCGGGGTTAGAATTGAACCGACATTGAAGCAAATATTTGTATAACGATATAAAATTACTCTTTGCTACCTGCTTAGTTGTTTTTAATTAATTTTTTGCTTCTTTGTTCCTAATTAATTTACTGTTGCTCTGTTACATCATCAGCGGTTGTTTCTCAAATAAACAATTTACTTACTTTACAGAAGTCCAGTATATGTGTACTGGAAAAGGTAGATCCCCAATTTTCCGCGTGAAATACTTGTTCAAGTTCAATATGGGTTTTAATTGAAAAAAAAAATATAAAAATACACTTAACTCAATTCCTTGTGCATTGATGTACGCTTGGGTCCGTAATAGTTACACACTCTAAATACAGCGTGGCCTCCTGTCCTCTCCAATTTCCACCCCGAACCGCGATCAAATAACAATAAATTTAATACAACTTCTCCTCCACTCACACCCCTTGAAGTATCAAACTAAAATATAATTAATAATAATAAAATCAAAAATTCTAAACATAATAATAATAAAATAAATCTAGTAAATAAATTTGTTATCTTTTAGATATTTTTTTAACGTTCTTTTTAAAGGAGCCGAGAGACCTACATTATTTCAGCTCTTGCGGAAATGCATTCCACTCCCTAGCACACGCAATTATAGGAGAAAATTCTGACCTAGCTGACGGTGTCAGGGGTATATAAATGTCTGATGAAGATCGTGGATTTAAATTATGGATTTGTGATGCTAATGTAAATAACACTTTAAATGGTGATGGGAGTGTTCCTGAAAAATATTTAAAACAAAAAACGGTGCATGATAGTCTGTAAAGTGATGCCATTGATAGTCTGTTCGGTGCTGGGCCTAAAATTTGAAGTGCTTTGTTGTGAAGTGAGTTTATTCTCTGAAAATGTGTCTTTAAATTAGATTGCCAAACTGTAGAACAATATTGAATATGAGGCTTGATAACTGCATTGTAAATCAGGATCAGTATTTTTTTAGGGAATTGGTGACTGAGTTTTCTCAAGATTCCAAGGTTCCTTGAAAGCTCCGTCTTGACACTTGCCATGTGGTGTCTGAACGAGAGGTTTTCGTCAATTAAAGTCCCTAGGTATCGAACGTGTCCTTTTTCTGGTCTCTTGATAAGTCCACGAGAAGTTTCAATGCCAATCACATCAGAAGCCAGCGAATCTATACGTGAAAAAAATAAAACACTCGATTTTTCAATGTGACTAGACGATTTGCGTCCATCCACAGTTACGTTTCTTCAAGAATGTCTTGTAGCTTCGTTTTGAGAGACTTGAAGTTCCATTCTGAGCGTGCCATAAGTGAATCATCCGCAAATGCCGTTAGTTCGTCCTCGGCTTCTACTATAGACCCTGGCATCGTTTGTGGGTGACGTAATTTGCAGCAATAAGGGCTACGACTTGCAGGAGTCAGTACTTGCTGAAGATAATTTACGAGAACAAGAAACAATACCGGTCCCAATTTAGAGCCCTGTGGCACCCCGCAGTTAACTACGACATCATTTGTATGGTCATTTCCTGTGTAAATTCGACGATTTTCCAAATAAGACTTAAACCAATCTAGGACTTGGCCACGAACTCCAATATGATCCGGCTTTCCTAGTTGTATTTCGTGGTGCATGCTATCAAACGCTTTCTTAATATCTAGAAGCGCAGCTGCAGGTAAAGCACCCGAATCTAGAATTATGTTTACGAATAAACTTAGTGAAGTAAGAGCGTCTTCGGTTGAATGGCCAGCCCTAAACCCGAATTGGCAGCTGTTAAAAAAGCCTTTGGCCTCTAAATATTGGTAAAGCTGGTTTTTCATTGGCGGTTCAAAGACTTTCGAGAAAACTGATAAGATTGAGATTAGTCTATAATTTGCTGTGTCTATATTACATCCACCTTTGTGAAGAGGTATTATCCTTGCCTTTTTTAACATTTCAGGCAAGACCCCTTTATCTAATGAAAGATTAACAAGGTAAGTTAGAGGCTCAGCAATGGTAGTCACTACTGCTTTCAGTGCCTTTGTGTGGACCAAATCGAAACCTGAAGCAGAAGAGCCCTTAAAATTTTTTACGAGTAATTCGAGCTCACCTGGTGTTACAGGACTCACTGCCATTGATTTCATGCACTTCGGGCCAAGGTATTCTTTGTAAGATTTAGCTGGTGTCCCGACGGAATTTGCTGTGGTCTGGCCGATATTTGCGAAAAATGTCCTCAGCAATGCGGCAACCTGTGTAGGTTCGGTAATTTCTTCATCATTCACGACCAATTTCACTGGTAATGTTGAAGACTTAGTGGTTGGCCGTAGTATTGATTTGATAATTTGCCAAACTTTTCGACCATCCTTCCCGCTTTCCGTCAGTTTTTTGTGCAGGTAGCCACGCTTTGCTTTTCGTAACACAGTCCGAAGGACTTTCCTGTATTGCTCACACTCCTCTAGCCGCGCTAAGCTCGGAAAGCGTCTATACTCTCCCCGAAGGTGGTTTTTCTTATTCACACAGGCCAGAAGACCATCCGTCATCCAGGGGCTAATTGGCTGGTCTTTTTACCAAACAATAAATCTAAGAATTAGTTTAGATTTTCTGTCAAAAACTTTTTTGTTTGATTCCATACCTAGCGTTACCCCTAAGCCCATCATTGGTATACCTATAGGGATATGTTGAAGAAGATCACACAATTCTCAGGAAAGTTTATAAGAGCCTGAGTATGGGTAAAAAATTGTATATATTAAATTAAAGTTTTTAATTTAAAATAAAATATAAATTAAAGTATATGTTAAATGCTATATACTTTCATGCACATACTTTCAGGTTGTGCAAGCTTCCATTTAACCGATTCAAACAGAAACAATTCATTTCTAATGTCATAGGTATTTTTGAGAAAAAAGTGTCTCGAATAGTTTTCGTGATAGAAGTTTTTTGGCCAGATCAAATCCGCACTCAGGATTTCTTACACCTTGTATTTAGCATACAAAATATCAAACACAAATTTTGGTTTTGACACAAAATAGTTCAAGGATTATTGCGCAATGTCTTTGAATACAAAAAAAAATCAAACCAATTTTTTGGGGGTTTTTGTCAAGTAGGTACTACACTGAGTCCGATAAAGTTCATTAATTTAGTATAAACAAATTATTTATGAAAAACCATCATAAGCAATTAATCATTTTTCGATAGCACTATTTTACTTTAAATTTTACAAAACGAATCGAATATACTTTTCTTAAACCTTGAACGGAATAATCGAATTTATTTGTTAGAAACGTATAATAACAAATATAAGTTAAACTCTGAAAATTTGAATATTAAATCGAATAATACTTTAATCACCAATGTTTCACTTATTTCCGATTTGAGTCCCCGTTGAGTGACCATTACTTTTGCATCCACTTTTACATACAGTTGAATAAACACTTCCATCTGCGGTGAGGTTGATTCTTTTCGCCTCAACTTCAATGGAGTTTAATCCATCTTGGATCGGTTGTAAGCTTACCAGCTCTTCTGTTGGTTTCTGTGCGGACATTGTTCCTAAAAACAGACATAATTTATTAATTATTTTTAATTTATTTATATTATTAATATTATATTTATTAGAAATTGGAAATTTATAATAATATTTGAATAATACCAATATAATATTATTATATTATATAATATATTGCATGTATAATAATAATATTATTTTAATATAATAATAATAATAGTAATAACAATATGATATAATAAATATAATAATAATATAAAATGTAATAATAATATAATATTATATATAATATTATTATATCATAAGAACAATATTAATATTAGAAATTTATAAAAAATATTAGAAATATTTTTGTAGATGGGAGCTTGAAACCTCTACATTAGGGTTCTCTGATACGCGGAATATGATGGTGTGATTTTCATTAAGGTTCTATAACTTTTAGGGGGTCTTTCCCCCTTTTTCGAAAATCAGCCAAATTTTCTCAGGCGCCTAACTTTTAATGGGTAGGATTAAACTTGATGAAACTTATATATTTGAAATCAGCATTAAAATCTGATTCTTTTGATGTATCTAATTTCATCAAAATACCGTTTTCTAGAGTTTCGGTTACCATTGAGCCGGGTCGCTCCTTACTTACAGTTCGTTACCACGAACTGTTTGAACAGTCCCTCAGTCTCTTCATTGTTGTCTCATAACTTATTTTGTTTAATTTTAACCAGTTAGGTCGTTTTGCTACCACTCATAACCTTTAAAGGTTTCCTTTACAAAAAGTCTTTTCTTAAATCTTCTTTTTCTTTTTCCTATTTTTTTTCGTTCTCATAAAATATTTCTTTCACTTCAAATCTTGTTCAGTAATCAATTTCTTAAAAAAAAAAAAACAACCAAAGGTTAAAAGTTTTTGACCAGATGACCCACCTCATGGTGATTATCACTGTATAAAGATAATATAATTCTATTATTTATATACTGTGGTGATCATCTAGAAAAATAAGAATAAAAAAATCAAAATACACCCGAACATCCCCCCCCCACACACACACTCACACCCAGGAAAACATTCCTTGAAGATTAGGCGAGAGTCTCATGGTCATCCCTTCATGAATTATGGACCGTCCGACGTAACAGTCTACTGTTGCCACCTTAAACGCCTCCAGGCGTGGGAGGAGCTAAGTAAGAAAATCCCGCATATAATTTTTACTAGTACTATCATTTGCAATATCCAATTCTAATCTAAAAACATTTTAACAAATAAGTAAATAGAAAACACAACTATTTAATTGCCCCTAGTCCTTGAACTCAAGGACCTGATGTACTATTAGAAACAATAAGCCAAGGGAATTGTCAATTTAAAAGCCATCTTTCTTTCTATCATCATGGTATAACAGGAAAAGCACCTTACCAACATTTAGGAGTTTATGAAGGGAGACACTGATTTCCCCTTGACTGGGGGTGCTGGAATGGAAAACGTGATTGTCGGAAATGGACTTGCATTTTTAGATTTGAGAGAAGTGTTCTTCTTAGAAAAGACACTACTAAGAAAAGAGGATTTGTCGAATGAGATTGTTCAAGCTTGAAATTAAATGAATGATAGAAACTGACAAATGAAAGAATAGTGATCTCTTGTATGGATTTAAAAAAGTTGTTCAAAATGGGGATTAGAATAGTCTAAAATGGCTGGTTCAAAGACAGCGCAATAGCGCTGCCTAAATAAAGAACAATGTATTATTTTTGGTCTCTTTAGACCAGGACACTTCGTATCGAAGGAGTTGTCATAGAAACTTCAAAAAAGGCTCATTTGATTGGATTGGAAGGGTTTGTGCCTTTTTAATAGTTGAAAGTGACTGGAGGGCAACTAACACCCTTTCGACTTCAACTATTTCCTCAAACACATCCAGTCAACATTTTCAGATACCCATTTTGTTCAACATAGTTGAAAGTTCTGGAATTAGGTCTTTGAGGATGAAAGCCCCCTCAAAGCCCTCCGGGCAAGGGTTGTAAGCTATGCCCTGGGTTCATATAAGGAGTTTAAAGAATGTTTTGTCGTAGAAACTTCAAAAAGGGCTCATTTGAGGGGAAATTGAAAGGGCTAGATCCCTTTTTAGTAGTCGAAAGTGATTGGAGGGCAACTAACTCCCCTGTCACATCCACCATTTCAATCGAACATTTTCAAACACACCATTTCAAACACATCCAATCGAAATTTTGAGATAGGTATTTTGTTCAAGGTAATTGAAAGGTCCGGAGGTTATGTCTTTGAGGATGGCAGCCCCCCCACCTCTCAGGACAAGGGTTGTAAGTTATGCCCTGTGGGCATATAAGGTTTTATAGAAAGCGTTGTCGTTGAAACTTCAAATGAGGCTTATTCAATTGGAAATCGAAAGGGTTAGTGCCCTTTTAAATGGTCAAAAATGATTGGAGGGCAACTAACCTCCCTCTCATGCCCACCATTTCCCCCAACAGATCCAACCAAAATTTTAAGATAGCCATTTAGTTCAACATAGTTGAAAGTTCTGGAATTAGGTCTTTGAGGATGACAAACTCTCAAAGCCCTCCAGGCAAGGGTTGTAAGCTATGCCCTGGGGTCATATAAGGTGTTTATAGAAAGCATTGTCGTACAAACTTCAAAAAGGGCTCATTTGAGTGGAAATTGAATTGGCTAGATCCCTTTTTAGTAGTCGAAAGTGATTGGAGGGCAACTAACTCCCCTCTCACACTCACAATTTCCCCAAACACATCCAATCAAAACTTTGAGATGGGTATTTTGTTCAACGTAGTTGAAAGGTCCGGAATTAATGTCTTTGAGGTTGACAGCCCCTCCCCTCGACACCCCTCAGGGCAAGTTTTGTAAGTTATGCCCTGGGGGCATATAAGGTTTGATAGAAAGCGTTGTCGTAGAAACTTCAAAAAGGGCTCACTCTATTGGAAATTGAAGGGGTAATGCCATTTTTAATAGTCAAAAGTAATTGGGGGCAACTGACACCCCTCTCATGCTCACCATTTCCCCAAAAACATCCAATAAAAATTTTGAAACAGCCATTCTGTTCAACGTAGTCTAAAATTCTGGAAATTAGGTCTTTAAGGATGACAACCACCCCCCCCCCCCACAACCCTCAGAGTAAGGGTTGTAAGTTATGTCCTGGGGGCATATAAGGTTTTTATAGAAAGCGTTGTCGTAGAAACTTCAAAAAGGGCTTATTCAATTTGAAATTGAGAGGGCTAGTACCCTTTTTAATAGTCGAAAGTGATTGAAGGGCATCTAACCCCACTCTCACGCCCACCATTTCTTCAAATACATCCAATAAAAATTTTGAGACAGGCATTTTGTTCAACGGAGTTGAAAGATCTGGAAATGATGTCTGAGGATCACACTCCTTCCACAGCCCTTAGGGCAAGGACTGTAAGTTACGGCTGGGTTCATATAAGTTTTTTCAGAAAACGTTGTCGTAGCAACTTCAAAAAGGATTCTTTCGATTTGAAATTGGAAGGTCTAGTGCCCGTCTTAATAGTCGAAAGCTATTGGAGGGCAACTAACCCCCCTCTGACGCCCAACATTTCCCCAAACACATGCAATAAAAATTTTGAGATGGCCCTTTTGTTCAGCGTAGTTGAAAGGTCCGGAAATTATGTCTTTGAGGATGACCAACCCCACAGTCCCCAGGGCAAAAGTTGTAAGTTAAGCCCTGGGGGTATATTAGGCTTTTGCAGAAAGTGTTGTCATAGAAACTTCAAAAAGGGCTCATTCAATTGGGAACTGAGAGGGTTAGTGCCCTTATTAATAGTCAAAAGTGATCGGAGGGTGAATGTCCGCACCCCACCCATTATTTCCCAAAACACTTCAGATCAACATTTTGATACAGCCATTTTGTTGAAAGTAGTTTAAGGGTAAGGAAATTACGTCTTTTAGCATGAACCCTCCCCCCCCACAGTCATCAGGGCTAAGGTTGTAAGTTATGTTCTGGGGGCATATCAGGTTTTTATAGAAATTTTTGTCGTAAAAACTTCAAAAAGCGCTCATCCGATTAAAAATTGAGAGGGATATTGCCCTTTTTAATAGTCAAAGGTAATCGTAGGGATGATCCCCCCACGCCCATAATTTCCCCAAACATTTCTGATCAATATTATGATATTGCCATTTTTCAACGTAGTTTAAAAGTCTGGAAATGATGTCTTAGAGGATAACAACCCCCCCCCCATAGCTTTCAGGACAAGGGTCATAAGTTATGCCCTCGGGGCGTATAAGGTTTGTATAGAGAGTTTTGTGGTAGAAGCCTCCAAAAGAGCTCATTCGATTGGAAATTGAGAGGACTAGTATACTTTTTATTAGTAAAAAGTGATCAGAGGGGCAGCCCTCGGGGCAAGAGTTAAAAGTTATGTCCTGGGGAAATATAAGGTTTTTATAGAAAGCCTGGTCATATAAACTTCGGAGGGGTTCATTGGATTGGTAATCAGACACTCTACTGCTCTTTTTAAGAGTCAAAGTGATCGGAGGATAGCTACCCCGCTCCCCCACACACGTCGTATTGTCCCTAAATGCATTTAATAGAAATTTTGAGATAGTCATTCTATTCAAAATAGTCTAAATATCATATAACAAGGCTTTTAGGATCGAAAAAAACCCCAGAGATTAGGGGCAAGGATTATAAGTTATGCCCAGGGGGTATTTAAGGTTTTTATGGAAGGGATGGTTGTCTAACTTTAGAAGAGACTTCCAATTTGGTTGAAAATTGGAAGTTCTAGTTCCTTTTTAAGCGTCAAAAGTGATGGACGGCAATCCTTCCCTCTTCTACAACCCCTTCTTTCAACAAACGCATCTGATTGAAATTATGAGATAGCGATTTTTTTTCAAACTAGTTCAAAGAACGTGTAATAATGTCTCTAGGGATGACACAGCCCCCCAGCGCCCTGGGGATAGGGTTGTAATTTATTTTATGAGGGCATATAAGTTTGTTTTTTTTTTATAGTGCCCTTTTTAAGAGTCAAAGTGATTTGAGAGCAAACAGCCTCCCCTCCACGCTCAGCATTTGCCTTAACACCTCAAATAAAAATTTGTAGATAATAATATTATTTATCGTAGTTGAAGGTTTCGGAAATTATGTCTGTGAGGAGGACCCCTCCCCCTAGAGCTCTCAGGGAAAGTGTTATAAGTTATGCCTAAGCAGCTTAAGGCCGAGGGTTGTAAGTTATGTCCCTGGGGCATTTAAGGTTCTTATGGAAGGGATGGTTGTATAACCTTTAGAGGTGGTTCATTTGGTTGAAATTGGAAGTTCTAGTTCCCTTTTAAGAGTCAATAGTAATGGAGTTCAAGTAGCACCACCCCCACCCACCCAGCTACCCCTATTTTCACCAAATGCATTTGATTGAAATTATGCGATGGCAATTTTGTTTAAAATAGTCCAAAAAACACATAACAATGCTTCCAAGGTTGGCACAACTTCCCAGAGCCTTGGGGCAAGGGGTTTAAGCTAAACCCTGGGGGCATATAAGGTTTTTATAGAATGGGTGGTAGTATTAAACTCATGGGTCCCATTTGATTTTAAATTGGAACTTATAGTGCCCTTTTTAAGATTCAAAGTGATTTGAGAGAAACTTCTCCCCCCCCCCAGGCCTATCATTTTTCATAAAAAAAAATACCCAAACAAAGTTCAGGACATCAATTTTTCAGCATTGTTGAAAGTTTCAGTAATTATGCGTAACAATAGTTGTAGTAGCAGTAGTAGCATTATTTGCAGTATGCAAATAGCACCTTTTTTCAACTGCCGATGCGTCCTCTTGACAACCTTTATTGGCATAGTGTGTTTCGATTTATTTCAATACAGTTACAATGTTGCCCAAAATTTTCGCCTTAATACCTTTAGGTTTATTAGTTGTAGCAGTAGCACCAGTAAATATAGTAGTAGCAGTAGGAGTACAGTTAATAGTAGTAGTCTTAGCTTTAGCAGCAGTAGTAGTAGTAGCAGTAATAGTAAAAGTAGCAGTAGTTGTAGGAGTAGAAGCATTAGTATTATGACGCAAATATTATCTTTTGGTTAGTTCAACATCCCCCACAACAAAGGTTGTAAGTTTTAATTTCACACACAAAACTGTACCTAAGATTTTGGTATAGCTCCACTAGATCAGAATTTGGTATAGCTCCCCTAGATCAAATCATACAAAAATTAAACTTGTCGCTTATTTACTCTGCTTTCCACAATAATCTTCCTCCTCAACTACTAACCTATTATAATATTATTAATTCGGAAGCACACTGTCTCCGTTCATCCAATAGAGCCTTTATAATCCCTAAATGTGTTTCTAGTGCTGCCCAGCAATCTCCCATTTACAAATCTATTATTCAATGGAACAAAATACCCGCCAGTACTGAGCTAGCCGCAAGTTTCTGCACGCTGTAAAACAATGTAACAAAACTTAGTATATAATTTAATCTTTCAACTTTTAATCAATGTGTTTTAGTTACCCATGTTTTATTCTTCTATCTTTTTTCAGTGTCCCTTTATTTTTATTTTTTTTTGTCCTTAGCAAGTTCTCTTCTAGGATCTTTATTCTTAGTGATGTTTGTGTTATGTTTTTATTCGAATAAATTGAACTGAAATTGAAGATATTGCTGATATGCCCTTTTGACAACCTGCATACGGATGGCAGGTTGTCATCCGTACAACAGAAATATTCTCTGAGAATTTCACCTACTATGGGTTGACTATAGGTTCACCTACCTATAAGTTGTGGATTTTGAGCTAGTCAGAAGAAACTGTATTCATTCATATAATGCTGCTTCTACGGTTACTGTAATTAACGATACTAATGGCATTAAGTTGAAACTGTTAGGGAACTTTTAGGATGAGTTTCAATTAAACGAAAAACCTATATGCATGCAGGTATTAAAAGGTCATATAAGGGATCGATGCTCTATCATAGATAGTAATATCATTGATATTTTAAAGGAGCTAATTTAATTGTAAATTAAAAGTTATAGTGCCCTCTTAAGAGTCGAAAATGAATGGAGGGCAATCAGCCCTTCTCTTTAGCTCATAATTTTCCAGACACTCCCAATCAAAATTTTAAGACAGCCATTTTGTTCAGCATAGCTGAATGGTCTAGTAACTATATCTCTAGGGTTATTGGGTAGGTCAAGGTCATATTGGGGTAGGTCAAGGTCGAGGTTATTGGGTAGGTAATTTACCCATAGAGCTTAAAATTAAATATTGCTTTAAAATTAAATCAAAACAGACTGATGCCAATAAGATATCTCAGCAATATACCAAGAATGACTGAGGGTATAAATATTAAGTTCAAATTTTCGTGGCTACTTCTTTTACTACTTCTGCTCTTAAAAGATTACTAAATCAAAAGCGTGTAATTGTATCCAGGCTGTGAAAGAGCATAGATATAATTTTCTGAGAATGGTATTAATTTTTATTTATCGAGCAACTAGAGGATGTATATGACTAAATTAAACACTACTATAGTAGTATGCTATTAGGCACCGCGATCGGGACAAGAAACGGGACATGATAATAGTGTATACAATATGAACGGGACAACATAATAGTGTATACAATATGAACGGTACATGAAAAGGGACAAGAAAAACCCATGCCTGAGACACTACAGTTACACGTGGACATTTTAAAAAGCGACTGGTTTTTCTGATTTTTTGGAAGATTGCCTTAACTCGAGAGTAGTTTGTTATTAAAAAATTGGATGCTACAATGAGAATTGTTTGATTGACATTTGCAAAAAGGGGTAAGGTATTTGCGAATTGGATTGTAACTCGAGAGTAGTTTGTTGTTAAAAAATTGGATGCTACAATCAGAATTGTTTGATTGACATTTGCAAAAAGGGGTAAGGTATTTGCGAATTGGATTGTAACTCGAGAGTAGTTTGCTATTAAAAAATTGGATGCTACAATCAGAATTCTTTGATTGACATTTGCAAAAAGGGATAAGGGATTTGCGAATTGGACTGTAACTCGAGAGTAGTTTGTTGTTAAAAAATTGGATGCTACAATCAGAATTGTTTGATTGACATTTGCAAAAAGGGGTAAGGGATTTGCGAATTGGACTGTAACTCGAGAGTAGTTTGCTATTAAAAAATTGGATGCTACAATCAGAATTGTTTGATTGAAATTTGCAAAAAGAGGTAAGGGATTTGCGAATTGGATTGTATGAAGGTGGAAAAAAAAGAAAAAAAAGGGTTAAACTGATTATCAGTTAAGGTAACCCCTCGGGGTTGTTAACTCAGGCAATTTGTTATAAATTTGAGAAAACATCAATCTATGAAAATGGTTGATGATGATAGAATGACATTGTGAGTTGACCTAGCCTTACCGCTCCGATGCGTTCTGTATAACACACAAGTTGTATTTGAACAGGGTTGTCAGTTTAAAATAGGGTCCAACGTTATAGTATACTTAAAAGTTGATACTAAGAGAGATGTAGATGGCAAGAAAATAATTTTAATAAAGAAATTCAGAACAAACCTTAGAAATCCTTGCAAATCAAGTAGTAAGGTGTATGTGAGTACGAACCATCAAGGATCATAAGCACCATTGACCCTAACCAGCAGAGACATCAACCCCCCAAAGGTCCCCTATCCCCAAACTCGAAGGGTGCCCCCTCCCCTCCAACTTTTTGGCCCCCTCCCCCCATTTTTTTCATTTTTTTCTTTTTTTTGGCAATTGACATTTTTTCTCATAACAAGTATCATTCATTATGATCGTAGCTTTCAAATGTGAAACTTAAGTTCATTTTTGGATCGATAAATAAACTATTTCTGTAGAATCTGAGTTAATAAGGGTTTTTGACCGTAAACTCTAGTTTTTTGTAAGAAAATTATGGAAAATACAATTCTCTGGTTCAAATGTGAAACTTAAGTCCATTTTTGGATCAAAAAATAAAACTATTTCCGTAAAATCTGAGCTAATAAGGGTTTTTGACCGTAAACTCTAGTTTTTTGTAAGAAAATTATGGAAAATACAATTCTCTGGTTCAAATGTGAAACTTAAGTCCATTTTTGAATCGATAAATTAACTATTTCTGTAGAATCTGAGTTAATAAGGGTTTTTGACCGTAAACTCTAGTTTTTTGTAAGAATATTATGGAAAATACAATTCTCTGGTTCAAATGTGAAACTTAAGTCCATTTTTGGATCGAAAAATAAAACTATTTCCGTAAAATCTGAGCTAATAAGGGTTTTTGACCGTAAACTCCAGTTTTTTGTAAGAAAATTATGGAAAATACAATTCTCTGGTTCAAATGTGAAACTTGAGTCCATTTATGGATCGAAAAATAAAACTTTTTCCATAAAATCTGAGCTAATGAGGGTTTGTGACCGTAAACTCTAGTTTTTTGTAAGAAAATTATGGAAAATACAATTCTCTGGTTCAAATGTGAAACTTAAGTCCATTTATGGATCGAAAAATAAAACTATTTCCGTAAAATCTGAGCTAATTAGGGTTTTTGACCGTAAACTATAGTTTTTTGTAAGAAAATTATGGAAAATACAATTCTCTGGTTCAAATGTGAAACTTAAGTCCATTTTTGGATTGAAAAATAAAACTATTTCCGTAAAATCTGAGCTAATAAGGGTTTTTGACCGTAAACTCTAGTTTTTGTAAGAAAATTATGGAAAATACAATTCTCTGATTCAAATGTGAAACTTGAGTCCATTTTTGGATTGAAAAATAAAACTATTTCCGTAAAATCTGAGCTAATAAGGGTTTTTGACCGTAAACTCTAGTTTTTTGTAAGAAAATTATGGAAAATACAATTCTCTGGTTCAAATGTGATACTTAAGTCCTTTTTTGGATCGAAAAATAAAACTATTTCTGTAAAATCTGAGTTAATAAGGGTTTTTGACCGTAAACTCTAGTTTTTTGTAATAAAATTATGGAAAATACTATTCTCTGGTTCAAATGTGAAACTTAAGTCCATTTTTGGATCGAAAAATAAAACTATTTCCGTAAAATCTGAGCTAATAAGGATTTTTGACCGTAAACTCTAGTTTTTTGTAAGAAAATTATGGAAAATACAATTATCTGGTTCAAATGTGAAACTTAAGTCCAATTATGGATCGAAAAATAAAACTATTTCCGTAAAATCTGAGCTAATTAGGGTTTTTCACCGTAAACTATAGTTTGTTATAAGAAAATTATGGAAAATACAATTCTCTGGTTCAAATGTGAAACTTAAGACCATTTGTGGATCGAAAAAATAAACTATTTCTGTAAAATCTAAGCTAATAAGGGTTTTTGACCGTAAACTCTAGTTTTTTGTAAGAAAATTATGGAAAATACAATTCTCTGGTTCAAGTGTGAAACTTAAGTCCTTTTTTGGATCGAAAAATAAAACTATTTCCGTAAAATCTGAGTTAATAAGGGTTTTTGACTGTAAACTCTAGTTTTTTGTAAGAAAATTATGGAAAACACAATTCGTTGGCTCAAATGTGAAACTTAAGTCCATTTATGGATCGAAAAATAAAACTATTTCCGTAAAATCTGAGCTAATTAGGGTTTTTGACCTTAAATTATAGTTTTTTGTAAGAAAATTATGGAAAATACAATTCTCTGGTTCAAATGTGAAACTTAAGACCATTTTTGGATCGAAAAAATAAACTATTTCTGTAAAATCTGAGCTAATAAGGGTTTTTGACCGTAAACTCTAGTTTTTTGTAAGAAAAGTATGGAAAATACAATTCTCAGGTTCAAATGTGAAACTTAAGTCCTTTTTTGGATCGAAAAATAAAACTATTTCCGTAAAATCTGAGTTAATAAGGGTTTTTGACTGTAAACTCTAGTTTTTTGTAAGAAAATTATGGAAAACACAATTCGTTGGCTCATAGGTGAAACTTAAATCCATTTTTCGTTAAGTCTCACAGTGAATAAATTCGTTATCAACATCCTTTGTCAGATACATCAAATAAAATTGACAAAATCTAAATTTCTGAATGAATAAATTCATTATCAACATCCTTTGTCGGATATGTCCGATAAAATTGACAAAATCATCAGAGTGAATATTTTTTTTACAGCATCCTTTGTCAGATACATCGAATAAAATTGATAAAATATAAGTGTCAGAGTGAAAAAATTTTTCTATCAACATCCTTTGTTAGATACATCAGACAAAATTGACAAAATCTAAATTTCAGAACGAATAAATGCTTCAACAACATCCTTTATCGGATATGTCGGATAAAATTGACAAAATCTAAGTATCAGAGTGAATATATTTTTTTAACAAAATCCTTTGCCAGCTACATCGAATAAAATTGATAAAATATAAGTGTCAGAGTGAATAAATTTTTCTATCAACATCCTTTGTCAGATACATCAAATAAAATTGACAAAATCTAAATTTCAGAATGAATAAATGCTTCAACAACATCCTTTATCGGATATGTCGGATAAAATTGACAAAATCTAAGTATCAGAGTGACTAAAATTTTTATCAACATCCTTTTCTCGGATACATAGGACACAATTGACAGAATCTAAGTGTCGGTGTAAATAAATTTTTTTTTATCAACATCCTTTGTCAGATACATCGAATAAAATCGACAAAATCTAAATTTCAGAATGAATAAATTCATTATCAGCATCCTTTGTCGGATATGTCGGATAAAATTGACAAAATCTAAGTATCAGAGTGAATATTTTTTTTAAACATTCTTTGCCAGATACATCGAATAAAATTGATAAAATATAAGTGTCAGAGTGAATAAATTTTTCTATCAACATCCTTTGTCAGATTTTATCCTATGTATCCGAGAAAAGGATGTTGATATAGAATTTAGTCACTCTGATACTTAGATTTCGTCATTTTATCCGACATATCCTATAAAGGATGCTGTTAAGGCATTTATTCATTCTGAAATTTAGATTTTGTCAATTTTATTTGATGTATCTGACGAAAGGATGTTGATAAAAAAAATTATTCACTCTGTCACTTATACTTTGTCAATTTTATCCGACATATCCGACAAAGGATGTTGATAATGAATTTATTCATTCTGAAATTTCGATTTTGTCAATTTTATTTGATTTATCTGACAAAGGATGTTGATAAAAAAATATTAACACTGACGCTTAGATTCTGTCAATTGTATACTATGTATCCGAGAAAAGGATGTTGATATAGAATTTAGTCACTCTGATACTTAGATTTTGTCATTTTATCCGACATATCCGATAAAGGATGTTGTTAAAGCATTTATTCATTCTGAAATTTAGATTTTGTCAATTTTATTTGATGTATCTGACGAAAGGATGTTGATAAAAAAAAATTATTCACACCGACACTTAGATTCTGTCAATTTTATCCTATATATCCAAGAAAAGGATGTTGATACAAAATTTAGTCACTCTGAAACTTAGATTTTGTCAATTTTATTTGATGTATCTGACAAAGGATGTTGATAGAAAAATTTATTCAATCTGAAACTTATATTTTATCAATTTTATTTGATTTATATGGCAAAGGATGTCGTTAAAAAAAATGTTCACTCTGATACTTAGATTTTGTCAATTTTATCCGACATATCCGATAAAGGATGTTGTTAAAGCATTTGTTCGTTCTGAAATTTACATTTTGTCAATTTTATTTGATATGTCTGACAATGGATGTTGATAAAAAAAAATTATTCACTCTGACACTTATATTTTATCAATTTTATCTGACATATCCGACAAAGGATGTTGATCATGAATTTATTCATTCTGAAACTTAGATTTGTCAATTTTATTTGATGTATCTGACAAAGGATGTTGATAAAAAAAATTTATTCACACTGACACTTAGATTCTGTCAATTTTATCCTATGTATTCGAGAAAAGGATGTTGATATAAAATTTTTAGTCACTCTGATACTTAGATTTTGTCAATTTTATCGTACATATCCGACAAAGGATGTTGATAATGAATTTATTCATTCTGAAATTTAGATTTTGTCAATTTTATTTGATGTATCTGACGAATGATTTTGATAAAAAAAATTATTCACACCGACACTTAGATTCTGTCAATTTTATCCTATGTATCCGAGAAAAGGATGTTGATAAAAAATTTTTAGTCACTCTGATACTTAGATTTGGTCAATTTTATCCGACATATCCGATAAAGGATGTTGTTGAAGCATTTATTCATTCTGAAATTTAGATTTTGTCAATTTTATTTGTTGTATCTGACAAAGGATGTTGATAGAAAAATTTATTCACTCTGATACTTATATTTTATCAATTTTATTCGATTTATCTGGCAAAGGATGTTGTTAAAAAAAATATTCACTCTGATACTTAGATTTTGTCAATTTTATCCGACATACCAAATAAAGGATGTTGTTAAAGCATTTATTCGTTCTGAAATTTAGATTTTGTTAATTTTATTTGATGTATCTGACAAAGGATGTTGATAGAAAATTTATTCACTCTGACACTTATATTTTATCAATTTTATTCGATGTATCTGGCAAAGGATGTTGTAAAAAAAATATTCACTCTGATACTTAGATTTTGTCAATTATATCCGACATATCCGACAAAAGATGTTGATAATGAATTTATTCATTCTGAGACTTAGATTTTGTCAATTTTATTTGATGTATTTGACAAAGGATGTTGATAAAAAAAATTTTATTCACACCGACACTTAGATTCTGTCAATTTTATCCTATGTATCCGAGAAAAGGATGTTGATAAAAAATTTTAGTCACTCTGGTACTTAGATTTTGTCAATTTTATCCGACATATCCGATAAAGGATGTTGTTGAAGCATTTATTCATTCTGAAATTTAGATTTTGTCAATTTTATTTGATGTATCTGACAAAGAATGTTGATAGAAAATTTATTCACTCTGACGCTTATATTTTATCAATTTTAATTTATGTATCTGGCAAAGGATGCTGTTAAAAAAAATTCACTCTGATACTTAGATTTTGTCAATTTTATCCGACATATGCGATAAAGGATGTTGTTAAAGCATTTATTTGTTCTGAAATTTAGATTTTGTCAATTTTGTTTGATGTATCTGACAAGGGATGTTGATAGAAAAATTTATTCACTCTGACACTTATATTTTATCAATTTTATTCGATGTATCTGGCAAAGGATGTTGTAAAAAAATATTCACTCTGATTCTTAGATGTTGTCAATTTTATCCGACATATCCGACAAAGGATGTTGATAATGAATTTATTTATTCTGAAATTTAGATTTTGTCAATTTTATTTGATGTATCTGACAAAGGATGTTGATAACGAATTTATTCACTCTGAGACTTAACGAAAAATGGATTTAAGTTTCACCTATGAGCCAACGAATTGTGTTTTCCATAATTTTCTTACAAAAAACTAGAGTTTACGGTCAAAAACCCTTATTAAGTCAGATTTTACGGAAATAGCTTTGTTTTTCGATCCAAAAAAGGACTTAAGTTTCACATTTGAACCAAAGAATTGTATTTTTCATGCTTTTCTTACAAAAAACTAGAGTTTACGGTAAAAAACCCTTATTAACTCAGATTTTACAGAAATTGTTTATTTTTTCGATCCAAAAATGGACTTAAGTTTCTCATTTGAACCATAGAATTGTATTTTCCATAATTTTCTTAGAAAAAACTATAGTTTACGGTCAAAAACCCTAATTAGCTCAGATTTTACGGAAATAGTTTTATTTTTCGATCCATAAATGGACTTAAGTTTCACATTTGAGCCAACGAATCGTATTTTCCATAATTTTCTTACAAAAAACTGGAGTTTACAGTCAAAAACCCTTATTAGCTCAGATTTTACGGAAATAGTTTTATTTTTCACTCCAAAAAAGGACTTAAGTTTCACACTTGAACCAGATAATTGTATTTTCCATAATTTTCTTACAAAAACTAGAGTTTACGGTCAAAAATCCTTATTAGCTCAGATTTTAAAGATATAGTTTATTTTTTCGATCCAAAAATGGACTTAAGTTTCTCATTTGAACCAGAGAATTGTATTTTCCATAATTTTCTTACAAAAAACTAGAGTTTACGGTCAAAAACCCTTATTAGCTCAGATTTTACGGAAATAGTTTTATTTTTCGATCCATAAATGGACTTAAGTTTCACATTTGAACCAGAGAATTGTATTTTCCATAATTTTCTTACAAAAAACTAGAGTTTACGGTCAAAAACCCTTATTAGCTCAGATTTTACGGGAATAGTTTTTTTTTCGATCCAAAAATGGACTTAAGTTTCACATTTGAACCAGAGAATTGTATTTTCCATAATTTTCTTACAAAAAACTAGAGTTTACGGTCAAAAACCCTTATTAACTCATATTTTACAGAAATAGTTTTATTTTTCGATTCAAAAAAGGACTTAAGTTTCACATTTGAACCAGAGAATTGTATTTTCCATAATTTTCTTACAAAGAACTAGAGTTTACGGTCAAAAACCCTTATTAGCTCAGATTTTACAGAAATAGTTTTATTTTTCGATCCAAAAATGGAAATAAGTTTCACATTTGAACCAGAGAATTGTATTTTCCGTAATTTTCTTACAAAAAGCTAGAGTTTACTGTCAAAACCCTTATTAACTCAGATTTTACAGAAATATTTTTTTTTCGATCCAAAAATGGACTTAAGTTTCACATTTGAACCAGAGAATTGTATTTTCCATAATTTTCTTACAAAAAACTATAGTTTACGGTCCAAAACCCTAATTAGCTCAGATTTTACGGAAATAGTTTTATTTTTCGATCCATAAATGGACTTAAGTTTCACATTTGAACCAGAGAATTGTATTTTCCATAATTTTCTTACAAAAAACTAGAGTTTACGGTCAAAAACCCTCATTAGCTCAGATTTTACGGAAATAGTTTTATTTTTCGATCCATAAATGTACTTAGGTTTCACATTTGAACCAGAGAATTGTATTTTCCATAATTTTCTTACAAAAAACTAGAGTTTACGGTCAAAAACCCTTATTAGCTCAGATTTTACGGAAATAGTTTTATTTTTTGATCCAAAAATGGACTTAAGTTTCACATTTGAACCAGAGAATTGTATTTTCCATAATTTTCTTACAAAAAACTAGAGTTTACGGTCAAAAACCCTTATTAACTCCGATTTTACAGAAATAGTTTATTTTTCGATCCAAAAATGGACTTAAGTTTCACATTTGAAATCTAAGATCATAATGAATGATACTTGTTATCAGAAAAAATGTCAATTGCCAAAAAAAAAAGAAAAAAAAACAAAAAAATGGGGGAGGGGGGGCAAAAAGTTGGAGGGGAGGGGGCACCCTTCGAGTTTGGGGATAGGGGACCTTTGGGGGGTTGATGTCTCTGATGGTTAGGGTCATTGGTGCTTATGATCCTTGATGGTTCGTACTCACATACACCTTACTACTTGATTTGCAAGGATTTCTAAGGTTTGTTCTGAATTTCTTTATTAAAATTATTTTCTTGCCATCTACATCTCTCTTAGTATCAACTTTTTAGTATACTATAAAGCTGGACCCTATTTTAAACTGACAACACTGTTCAAACACAACTTGTGTATTATACAGAACTCATCGGAGAGGTAAAGCTAGGTCAACTCACAATATCATTCTATCATCATTAACCATTTTCATAGATTGATGTTGTCTCAAATTTATAACAAATTGCCTGAGTTAACAACCCCGAGGGGTTACCTTAACTGATAATCAGTTTAACCCTTTTTTTTCTTTTTTTTTCCACCTTCATACAATCCAATCCGCAAATCCTTTACCCCTTTTTGCAAATGTCAATCAAAGAATTCTGATTGTAGCATCCAATTTTTTAATAGCAAACTACTCTCGAGTTACAATCCAATTCGCAAATCCCTTACCCCTTTTTGCAAATGTCAATCAAACAATTCTGATTGTAGCATCCAATTTTTTAATAACAAACTACTCTCGAGTTACACTCCAATCCGCAAATCCCTTACCCATTTTTGCAAATGTCAATCAAACAATTCTCATTGTAGCAACCAATTTTTTAATAACAAACTACTCTCGAGTTAAGGCAATCTTCCAAAAAATCAGAAAAACCAATCGCTTTTTAAAATGTCCACGCGTAACTGTAGTGTCTCAGGCGTGGGTTTTTCTTGTCCCTTTTCATGTACCGTTCATATTGTATACATTATTATCGTGTCCCGTTTCTTGTTCCGGTCGCGGTGCCTAATAGCATCCTACTTACTATTTGTGTCATGATTTTTAAAAGAGTTTATGATGTAAGAATAGCTGAAAAAGTTTCTCCAGCATATAAATAGCAGGCCAAACTATAAATTCTTAAAGGAAAACCGGAAAGATTTAAACAATTATTTTCTTTTGCCCTGAAAAAGACTATATCAAGATATAACGAACAGAAATTACTTTAAAAAAAATTTCCACAAAATAAGTCTTTCAAAAAAAGTAAAGAACTCCATTACACCAAAAATGAACAAAAATAGAATCAAATATCTACCAAGCATACAACTACCACAAATAAGTATCAATAAATAAATGAAACCCAAAACGAACAGAAATTAAAATAAATAACAGAGTCAAACTCAATATGAGCAGAAATTAATATGCGTAGGGTTCAAAGCCCCTATACTTTCTAAAAGCCGGAAAATAATTTGTTCTTTACTGAAAACAATTCTTTTAAATGTTTTCCCTTTTATAACTTTAAGAAATCAAAAATTAATTATGAATTTAAAGGAATAAATATCAGCATATGTATATTAAACTGACAATGAAAATTCATTTGAATTTTTTTTCAAATGAATGTTTGAACCGAAAATTTGAACTTGATACCCTTAGTCGTTCCTGGTATATTGCGGAGATGTCTTATTGGCAACCAGCATAAATTACAAATAAAAGGTTCAAATTACAATCTGAGCTTCCAAAAAACACAGAATGCAGACTATTATAGCCCTTTAGGAGGTTGGTTTGTGGTTTGCAACCTCAGAAGGTATAACCATGTGTGAAGTTTATTTTTTCCAACTTACAAAACAAGTGGAGATGAAAGGAAGGGAGTAAA
>CM051276.1:14055161-14132661 GCA_027921565.1 Artemia sinica | reverse complement strand
GGTCACTATATGGTTCAAACAAACACGCAAAAAAACGTTAAACAGCTTAGTGTTCCTTGAAAAAAAAATTGAGGGTATGAGTAAAGGGGTACAAAGACAACAACAAAAATGTCGAAATTATTCAGATATACCTCAAGTTATTGGAAAACTGAGTAATAGATTCGCCATGGCACTCCACAAGATCCAAAGAATCTAATTCAAAGGGAGCACACACAGAAGCCAAATAAGGCCAGTAGCCTATGAGAAATCACAAAATACCCAAGACAATGAACAAGTCCTAATTGGGGGCCCTGGGTCTATCAGAATATTTCAATGGTTTCCCAGGGAATTTGATATCATTTTCTTGTCTCTCCACTATAAATAAAAAAAAAAAATTATCTTTTTGGCATCCCTGCTTTCAATAAAAAAAATGGGGTATTATCATTTAAAAATAATAGCCCCCTATCCCCCCCTATAGGCAATAATTTACAATTTATTTATGAATCATATTTTTGGCGTAACTTCCGGTTTAATCTTTAATTCCCAAACCTTGTACATAGCTTAGTATATAGCTAAATTTTGTCTCAATCGAAGGTTGTTTTTTTTTTGGGGGGGGAGGGGGGTAAAAATGTTCCAGAAAGAAGATTTTATTTTCTATCAGGCGTTCAATAATTGAGTATTAAACATTAGGAAAATCTTATCTAAAAACAGCCAAAAAAAATCTGCAAACTTACAATTCAGCTGTAGAAACAATCTGTCGGCTGTCAATTTCAAAATTCAACAAAATGCTGAAGCTGTATAGTAGTGAATGCGTTCTATAATTCTATTCAACTTGAAAATAAAATTCTTGAATACGAATGATGTAAGAAATAGCGATTGGGAAACTGCATTCGAAATGATTTAAACTCATTTCATAAAGACGATACTTTTTTTTGTCAACATATGAAGAACTGTTTATATTGCAATATTTGCAATAGCATATTGCATCTGTCTGGTTGTTATGCAAAGTAACAAAATAGACGGAAATTAATGAACAAGAGAGTAGTGAAGAATTATGGTATGCAAAGTAATATTTGGCAGGGAAAGTCACTGGTGATAAATCGCAAGGGGTGGAACCGTGATTGCGTGATTTTCGGGGATTCGGGGAACCGAATTTTTTTCGGGGTGACGAATAGATTTTCGGGGAAATACCCGAAAATTCGGGGATAGTGCAAGCCCTGCTTGATTTCTAATCAGGAAAATCGAAATACTAAACCACACGAGAAGGAAAAGCTCCGACTTTGCGGTTGACGCAATAAAGAATTGCCGCAAAAATGATTTAAAGTCGACCGAACGCCGCCGCCTCTGCCGGCGGCGGCGTGCCTGCGGCGCGCCGGCGGCGTTACGACACTTCGGCGGCGTTCGACCGGGCCTCTCGTCGGCGGCGTTCGATCGATCCGCCGGTGCGGCGCCGGGGTCTAGTTTCAACTCAGTATCCTAAGCAGTTCCTGAAATATTGCAAATATGCCCATTTGTAAACCTGGTAGCAAATACTTTGTTTCAATTTATCTCAATATGCACTCAAGTATCCAAGTAAATGCCTTTTACTGTTCCTGAAATATTGAAGATACGGCACTTTGATGATTCTGTTCAAAATACCCCTGAAGATGCCCTGAAAGTTTCAACTAAATGCCCATTGCTGTTCCAGATCTTTTGTAGATGCGCACTTTAGACCAATTGAATGCATATAGCGTCATTTGATTTAGTTCAATATCCCCCCAGTTTTCAATGAGAGCTTCAACTTAATATCCTTAGTCATTCCTGAGGTATTACAGATACGCCCTTTTAAAAACTTGGATGTACATGGTATCTTTTGATTTTGTTCTATATTTGCTAAACATTCCATGAAAAGTCAATTAATATCCTTGGCTGTTTCTGAGATAGTACAGATATGTCTTTTTGACAACTAGGATGCACACAGTGTCTTTGGGGGCGGGTGTGGCTCTCCCTTCTTGGATCCTTCTTCCTCCAATTTAAAATAATAAAATTATAAATTATAAAAGAAATTATAAACTTATAAATTATAAAATTATAAAAGAACTATCAGGTTTTCATCCAAGTCTGTTCCATTTACTACTATATTGATTTCGGGTCAAAGAAAAGTGGCAAAATTTAGTTGGCATCGTTAGTTCCCCGTATTTTTTCTTTACTTTGTTTTTGATCATTTTGTACATTTTTTTTTATTTCAAGAAGTGTTCTTTTGTTTGTACTAAACAAAAAAGAGAAGTTTTTCACAGAAACAATAATAATGAAGTAATTTCAAAACATCCCAACTCTCATTGAGCCTTCAGAATGATACAGAATTGGTTCTAAGGGGGGAGACAAGCGGAGGGTCGAGGTATGCTGTATCCAAAAATTTTGTTTGGGGGTTTATTTTTAGTTGGGGGAGAAATTTTAAATGCACTTTAAAGCTTAAAGCTTTAAAATGGGTGTATTAAAATGCACCCTTTGAGACATCTTCCTCTCTCCCTAAATAGAAAACTATCAGAAAACCCAGTGTAGATGTTTAAAGCTCTTATATGTAAATGTTTGGAATTGTAACTACAAGGAATTTACATAAGACAATGAAAAAATTTGTTTAGACCTTAAAGATAAAATATCTTTTTTGCGTTCTATTTCCTGTTGAAGACTCAAAAGCCATTCTAAGCCTTTCTTCTACGGTTAAAGTTAACTTAAGTAAACTAGGACAGAATTCTTTATTTCACGCTTCAAATTAAAGAAGGAAAAACTCAGTAAAAGCTTTGGTAAATTGGATGAAATTCTAATTGTTATTTTTATAAAAACCTTATATGCCTCGGTGCATAGCTTACAACTCTTGCCCATGGGCTCTGGGGGATTTTGTGACAGACATTATTATATGATTTTGGAATATTGGTAACAAAATGGCTATCTAACAATTTCAATTGAATGTGTTTCGGGAAAAGGGAAAGAAGAGGGGGGGGGGGTGCTAGCTGCTCTCCATAATATTTGATTCTTGAAAGGTGATTAGAACTATACATTTCTAATCTAATGAGCCTCTTCTAAAGCTCAAAGAACCACCTCTTTCATAAAAACCTTATATGCCCCTGGGGCATAACTTAGAACTCTTACCCCTAGACTCGGGGAGGGAGGGGATTCTGTCAATCCCAAAGGCCTTATTATATGATCTTTCAAATGTTTTTAACAAATGGCTATCTCAAAATTTTTGTTGGATGCATTTGCGGAAAATATGACGCGGGGGGGGGGGGGGGCTGGCTGCCCTCCGATCTCTTCGACTCAAAAAGGGGTAATAGGATATCTGATTTCAAATCAAATGAGCCCAATCCACAATTTTTACGGCCACCCTTTCCATAAAAACCTTGCCCTCGGGGCATAGCTTACAACCCTTGCGCTGAGGGTTGTGGGTGGGGGAGGGGGGTTGTCTTCCTCAAAGATGTAATTTCAAGGCCTTTCAACTACGATGAACAAAATGGCTATTTCGCAGTTTTGAATAGAAGTGTTTCTGGAATTGATGGGTACAGTGGGGGGGGGGAGCTTGTTGCCCTCCAATCACTTATATACAAAGATTAATATATGACTAATATATAATGAGCACTAACTCTTTCAATTTCCACTCGAATGATCCTTTTTCGAAGTTTCTGCGACAACAAATGGCCATCTCAAAATTTCTATCAGATGCATTTCAGGAAAATGCGAGAGGTGGGAGTTGTGGTATCCACCCTCTGATCACTCTGAATCTTAAAAAGAACACTAGCACTTCTGATTACCAATCCAATGAGACCCCTCCGAAGTCTATACGATCATCCTTTCCATATAAACCTTATATGCCCACAGGGCATAACGTACAACCCTTGCCCTTAAGGGTGTGGTGGTGGGGGGGGGGGATTTCTTCCCAAAGAAATAATTTCCTGACCTTCTAATTACGCTGAATAAAATGGTTGTCTCAAAATTTTGATTGGATGGGTTTGGGGAAATGGTCGGCGTGGGAGAGGGATTATTTGCCCTTCGATCACTTTCGACTATCAAAAAGGGCACTAGCCCTTTCAATTTCCAATCAAATGAGCTCTTTTCGAAGTTTCAAAGACATCAAAATTTTTATTAGATGCATTTGGAAAAAACGAGGTGTGAGCGGGGAGGTATCCACCCTCCAATCACTTTGAATCTTGAAAACAGCACTAGAACTTCTGATGACCAATCCAATGAGCCCCCTCCTAAGTTGATGCGATCACCCTTTCTAACTTACAACCTTAACCCTGAGGGCTGTGGAGGGGTTGTCATTCTCAAAGACATAATTTCTGGACCTTACAATTACGTTAAACAAAATGACTATCTCAAAGTTCTGATTGAATATGTTTGGGGAGAAAGGGTACTAGAACTTCTGATTACCAATCCAGTGTGCCCCCTCCGAAGTTTATACCGTCACTCTTTCTGTATATACCCTATATACCCCCAGGGCATAACTTACAACCCCACCATGATAATTGTCATGGTGGGATTGTCATGGTTGTCATCCTCAAAGTCATAATTTCCGAACCGTTCAACTACGTTAAACAAAATGGCTATCTCAAAATTTTGATTAGATATGTTTGGGGAAATGGTGGGCATGGCAAGGGGGTCAGTTGCCCTCCAATCACTTTCGAAGTATTAAAAAGGGCAGTCGCCCTTTTAATTTCCATTCGAATGAGCCCTTTTCGAAGTTTCTACGATAATTCCTTCAATACGAAGCGCCCTGGTCTAAAAACAAGAAAAAAAATAATAATACATTGTGACTACATCGCTCTTTACTTAGGCAGCGCTATTGCGCTGCCAATGATATTGCTCACTCTGCTGAACAGGGAGGGATGGGCTAGTTGTATCCAACGACTGAAGTTATCATATTTTAGAGAAAAGGGGGATTATGCCCATATCCATGGAACACAAGAAAACATTAATAAAATAAATATAAACAGCATAACGGGAAATAATTCAATTTAAATATGGGTATCCTGTTAGCAATAATTTTTCCCTCCCTCCTGGGAAATTTCCTAACGGCACTCATAAAAAAATTGAATTATGGTCGCATTTGACTTACTCTTAGGTTGGTAATAGACGTCATTAATAGTTGGCGCTCTGGCTTGAAGTGGCTGTTGAACAATGGTTGGTAGTGGCTCTCTAAAGACGGGAACTACCGAATTCACTGCTGGAAGAGGATAACACAAAATTTAAAAAGATACATCCAAAATTTAAGTAGATAAGAGCCTTGTGCATTCAACTTATTCACCCATACATCATTTTTAGGTGCACGTCCCTTAGACCTTTGGACGTTTGGACGTTTATCTTTTAGACGGGCACGTCCTTTACGACAATCATACTAATAAAGTGTGTCAAAAACAATGCCACAAGAGAATTATTCAAAAATGAGTTTTGAACATCTAAAAATTCGCCAACTTAACCGCTGCCTAATATTTGTACGACTCTTTTCGTACACCAGTATAGTTATGTAGGAACTTCGTGGGAGGGTGTAAAAAGGGAGGCTTTGAATATATTGGGATGGAGGAGGAGCATGCGTAGCTGTGATGGCCTCAGGTGGCTTAGTGCTGCGGTCAGTTGTTAGTAGTTTTAGCAGTAGTACAGCTATGTTAACTCCTGCTTTTTTCAGGAGGGGGCTTTGAGCCAATATTGACAGGGAAGTAATTACATCCACAACCCTCCCTGCGAAGAGATATGTGTATTAAAAAAACACGGTCAAAGAAATTGTTGAAATACAAAAGAACCTTGGTTGAAAAATCCTAAAAACTGAAAAAAAACAAATGACAATATGCTTGTCAATATATTCTAAAGAACATCAATCAATAGAATAAATATATTCTAAAGAATATCGGTTGTATATTTATACGCAGCTGTTTGTTAGTTTAGAAGAGAACGTCCAGAGGGCTGGATATTAAAAACTGAAAGGAGGGTGGGGGTGGGAGATGCTTACAAACAAAATGTTTTTTTTCGACGTAATACCTTTAATTAAATGTTGTTTCCTTAAACCACACTGCCGTTCCATGACGAACAAATAAACTTTCAAAGGGGGATAAATCCATTTATTTAGACAGTGAAAAAACAGATACAAAAGTCCAGATATTTCGAACACAAATACAGCGACCGTCTTCAGTAGGAATACTAAAATATTAAAATTGAAACTAGCCTATTGATACATTTTGTTACATTTTCTCAACATTTGGTTTGCAATTAGAAGACACGGGAGGCATTGCAACCTTCATTGGAAATTTGTTTTACACTTGGGCAAGATTAAAGAAGGAAATTTACATCAAAACTTTGAATGAACTTTTTCAATGAACTCTCTCTGAAAATAATCTTGCGAATAATCCGGAAGCTCATTATTTTGTGAATGACCCAAGAAAGTTATTTATTTTGTTGTGTATAAATATGCTAGTTTTAATTTTATTATTTTAATATTTCTACTGAAGACGGTCGCTGTATATGAAAACGCAGTTCTTTGTATGTTTTGAAGCCTGTGCGTAAAGTGTCACACCAATTACAAGTCAAGTTTGACTTCCAAGTTTCAGAAAGTTATACGCACCTGGCAAAACACAGTCGAAGGAGTAGCACAACCAAATAGAAACGGGATTGACTGAGATACTAACGTCAGTCACCTTTTGTGAATAACTAGTTTACACAAAAAAACTTGCTATTTCGTATTTATACAAGAAAAAGCAGGTAATTTTGTGTTTCTCTTCCGTCTTATGATTTAATTCATTCATGTCGTAATTTTTTTATGAGTTCTTTTTTGACCGGGAATGCTCACCTTTTTTTAAGTAACCCAAAAGAAAGTGCTGAAACGTGTAGTCCCGCTTAAACAACGTTATAATTAGAGTATGGACATGTTTTTAAGTAAACCCTTGTAGCTTTTACTTCCCCTTTGGGTACAAAATGAATTCCAACTCAATAAGATGTTGGGATGTGACGACAGCCTTTCTGTGGTGTCCCTGAGATTAGTAGGCAAAAAGGGCCTACTACTGCTGTTTTGAGAATTTTTCTACTGTTTGAGGAATACAATGCCAAGATTAAATAGACTGAAGCCAGTAAATGCAGTCCAACATAACCCCGAAGGAATAAATTACCCTGGACATTTGAAGCGCCGACCTTGCTGCAGGAAAAAAAATCCCTGGAAGAGAGATCTGAGGTGAGAGAAAGAAGTTATGTGGCTAGTAGTGGTTCTGAAACTCAAGAGCCACTTGCTATTGACGGTTAGGGAGGGATCAGTGACTCTTTCCCTTTCTTTTGAAGGACGAGTGTTGCATGTCCAAGCCAGTCTGAAGCTGGCAGTTGGTTTCTCTGGATGGGGAAAGAACAGTGAACACCTTGACACTTCCAAAAAAGGTTCCTCTTCCAAGGGATAAAAATAAATAAGCAAACCCCTTATCAAAATACCACGTGTGATGTTAAGCTAAACTCATTGGCTTAGCTTAGATGCATAAAAGTTTCTGCTACATATTCTACTTTCACTGCTACCAGATGGGACACATTTAAGGCGTTTGGGCATTTTTTTTTCTTCTTTTTGGTGGTTACGCATTAAATTTCCTGAATCAAAACCTTTTTCTATTGAAAGGCAACAGATTTTCGACCGAGATTTTTTTGAAAGGCAATTATGCATGTCAAATGTATTTCACACACAGTTTGATTGAAAAAGAATGTGCCGGGGGTTGATTTTGCCCTTACTGCCACAAACCCTAAGACTTAGTCAATTCACTTGTTATTAGTTGTTATGATTGTTTTCTCATTATTTCATGTTCTGCAAGACTGTTTTGTTTCGGTGCTCCATTAGTTGTAGAAAAATATATCTAATTATCAGACATGTATCATTGACATATAAAAATGGGCTACCTGTCGCAAACCATATACTTTTCTGTGAAAAGCAAACAGTAGGATAAAATCCGTCTGAGACCAGCTTAGGATAAAATAAAAGCTTGCTATTGTTGGTTTTGTTTTCTATTCATTCCAGTTTATTTCTTTAATTTTTCACTACTCTCACCTTCAGAGGAATATCTCTCTGCACTGACAAATATCTCTATGTTATTGAAAAATATAAATGAGATAACTATGGGGGAGTTTTATCAGCTGCTAGTGTTGCGCTTTTATTTTCAGACAAATATACCAATTTTTCCGTCTTACCAATTGTCATCAGTTGCCGATTTTGACCAGTTCTATGATACGACGCTTGCCAAATTTTCGTTTCTGAATATAATTTTAGCACGGATTTTCATACAAGACAAAAATTTCTTTTCTCAATCCATTTAAATAACTATATTCCAGAGATTTTTAACCACAATTACTTAAGTAACCCTTGACCTATTTATATACCGCTCTTTTTATTCCATCAAACTAATGACAAAAAGGTATGTTAAATTTCATTCTTAAAATATTTTTGACATTTAGCCTACTATGATGTTAGTGGTATCTTCTAATGAATATAAAAGAGAAAATATTTGACACTAGATAAATTGCATGATCTCTCTCCAAGAAAAAACTAAAAGGTTTGAGGACAAGAGAACACGATGATTTTTAAGGAAAATAAAACTTTTCTTCCTTAGACCATTTAAGTTACTATATTGCAAATACACTTAATCACAGCTATATAACTCAAGATAAACAAAAAATCGCGAAGAAAGGAAGAAAACGAGGACAATTAACAGCCAGTGACCAGTTTTTTTAAAAGACCAAAAAAAAAACGACGTTTTTTCCTAAGTAATACGATTTCAAAAACTCGACATTTTCTACAGCAAAACCTTTCACCGACGGATTTTCAGCAGATATCTAGAATAGCTCAGAATACTTTCCGCCACGACTTTTGTATGGCTAAGGCTCGTTTATCAGAAAAGTTTGAAAAATTAGAGTACGAAAAATTTCAGAATTCCAGATGTTTTCTTCCGAGATTTTGTCCTGGTCCGGCCATTGAGACGGACTATCTATCTTCTAAAGTTCTTACTCCGGAAGAAACCCATGTTTTGTCCAAGGGACCTAAATTTTGCCTACCTCAAACACAAGTGAATTCCGCAGAGATAGTCCCCAATGTGGAGGCGGATATATTTGGTTCACGTGGTGCTGTGGAAAATCCAGATTTACTTCGAGGAGAGGTGGTTAAGAATATTCTTGATTTCATTCCATATTCCCCAAGGTCAAAAAATCAGGAAACACAAACTCTCAAAAATTTAAAAAAAAAGACCCACACATCATTATCACCAGGGCTGATAAAGGAAATAAAATTGTTATCCTTGATAAAACTTCATATAATACAAAAGTTACAGATATTTTATCCGACACCCATACTTACAAGCCCATAGATTCAGACCCCACCGATAAGTTCACCTGTTTAGTACGAAAGGAGCTAGGAATTTTGCAAACTGAAAGACTTATTACTCCACAAATGTATAAATTATTTTACCCTAAAGGTTGTTCAGCTCCTAAATTAAAAAAAAAAAAAAAAAAAAAAAAAATTTCACTGGCTGTTAATTGTCCTCGTTTTCTTCCTTTCTTCGCGATTTTTTGTTTATCATGATTAGCCAGTGTGGTCTCAGAAATTATATATAACTCAAGCTTGACCTATTTATTTACCGCCCGTTTTATTCCATCAAAAATATTTTGAAAAAAGTACACTAAATTCTTGTTTACCAACAAGTATGTGGCCAATAAGAGAGTCATACTTACTCCCGCCATTTACCCGTGCCGCAGCCATTTAAACATTTGCCGTCTCAATTACTTGAAATATCTGTCTTTTCTTTTCTCTTTCTACAATTAGCCATGTCTTGATGCAACCTATTGCGAAATACTTGATAATTTCCATTCAAAATCAACGGTATTTTGACAATGAATGTCTTGTTAGCGGTTTCTTGTAGTTTGGATGAAAGTGAATTCATAGTTGATGAATTCCTTTTCCTTTTTCTTGCTCTTTTCAAGAAATTAAATAAAAAAAACAAGTTTTTTTAACTGAAAGTAAGGAACGACGTTAAAACTTAAAACGAACAGAAATTATTCCGTATATGAGAGGGGCTGTCCCCTCCTCAACGCCTCGCTCTTTACGCTAAAGTTTTTTATTGTTTAAAAAATAGAGTTGTGAAAAAGTCAAACTTTAGCGTAAAGAGCGAGGCGTTGAGGAGGGGACAGCCCCTTTCATATACGGAATAATTTCTGTTCTTTTTTAGTTTTAACGTCGTTCCTTACTTTCAGTTAAAAAAACTTGTTTTTTTTATTTAATTTTTGAACGTTTTTGAATTAATGCAGGTTTTGATTTTGGCTCACCGTACATTAATAATTAAAACAAAATTTGCATATTAATTTTACTTTTATTTGGTTAAATGGCTTTCTCGAAACTTGTTTAATTTTATTTACGAACGTTTTTATTAGTAATAAATATACGTAACTTACGAATTAACTTACGTAACGAACTTCTATATTTACATATTTTTAATACGTATATTAGGGGGCTCGCCCCCTAGTCAATACCTCGCTCTTTAAGCTAAAGTTCGAATTTTGTTCCAATTCTTTAAATATGACCCCTTAATCACAAAGGCCGTTACTTAGAATAAATAGCTCTTATGAAAGCACTAAAAAATCGTTGGCTTAAAGAGTGAGGTATTGACTAGGGGGTGAACCAAATCATACACGTAATATTTCCTGTTCGTTTTAAGCTTTGATGTTACTCCTTATTTTCAGTTGGAAAACTTGTTTTTTTTATATTTAATTTATGATCTTTTTTTTAAATAATGCTGGGAAATCCGGCGACCCCTTCATAGCAATTTCCCTTCCCCCATGAAAACTTCGTTCATGGAAAGACCCTATCACATAACCCCCGACCCACCCACTCACCTACTACCAGAAAAAATTCCCCCTGAAAACGTCTGTATACTTCCTAATAACCAATATTATATGTTAACATTGGGTAAAGTTCATAACTTTCAGCCCTCCCCCTGGGGACTTCGGGGATTAAGCCATCCTAAAGGACATAAATCTCATATTTTCAACCATGCTGAACAAAATGGCCATCTCAAAATTTTGATCAGGTGACTTTGGGGAAAATGAGCGAGGGAGGGGGCCTAGTTGCCCTCTCTTATTATGGTCACTTAAAAAGGGCACTAGAACTTTTAATTTCCGTTCCAATGAGTCCTCCCACGATATTCTAGGACCACTGGGTCGGCCCGATCACCCCTGGGAAAAAAACAAAAAAAAAACAATAAACACGCATCCGTGATCTTTCTTCTGGCAAAAAATGCAAAATTCCACATTTTTGTAGATATGAACTTCAAACCTCTACAGTAGGGTTCTCTGATACGCTGAATATGATGATGTTATTTTTTAATAAGGTTCTATATTTTACGGGGTCTTTCCCCCTTTTTTCGAAAACCAGCCAGATTTTCTCAGGCGCGTAACTTTTGATGGGTAGAGCTAAACTTGATGAAAGTTATATATTTGAAATCAACATTTAAATTTGATTCTTTTGATGTATCTATTGGTATCAAAAATCCGTTTTCTAGAGTTTCGGTTACCATTGAGCCGGGTCGTTCCTTACTTACAGTTCGTTACCACGAACTGTTTGAAAACCCAATGGTCTGATGACAAGATAGCATGCTAGTAAGATCGAACTTTCCTTCCTCAAACCATTTAAGGAGTTATTTTGTAAAGGTACTTAATTTTGACAATTAAACTTGAAGTTTAAGATACTAAAAAATTGGACAACTATACAAGTCAAACCCGAGATACTTACTCGCGTTTTTTTTTTATTTCGCCAAAATACTGGCGAAAAGGTATGCTAAATTTCATGTCTAAAACATTTTTGTCAATTCTTGTCAACATGTCAACATTTTTATCAACATGTTACTGGTTTCTTCTAGTGTAGATAAAAGTGGAAGAACTAGACACTAGATTCATTGGCGCCCATAAGCTGAATTTAGGGGGGGGGGCTTAGCTGGTCTAATCGGCACTTCCAATGCTGTATAATAGAAATCTTAAAACAAAAATATAAAATATGCGGCAGCATCATTCAGCCAGGGGGGCTGGAGCCCCCTCTACTCCCCCCCTATATGGGCACCCATGAATAGATTGGATTCTTACATTCTCCCCGAAGAAAATCCAACAACATTAAAATGTTAAGAGAAAGCAGAAGCCAATTCAAGGGCCAGACACATGCACAAAATTCTGTTTTTTTTGGGGGGGGCGAGGGGCTGTAGCAAAACTAAATTTTACTTGATAATTTGATAAGAAGTGCCTGCGTGTACGGGAAAACTTGGGACTTGCGTGGAGGGCACGCACACAGAGCTTCTCATCACATACGTCTGTGCAAACCGACTTCGTCATACCCTGAAAATAATTCATTATTTTCAGTGACAGGGGGAGATGTGACAGGGGAGATAAGGCTAGGAAGCATCAATCACAATGATATTTTTTGTTTTTTTCCTCTTATGACGTAAGTCTGAACGGGCATATTTACAGAGTGGAATTTTTATAAATTCTGTTTAATTTCTTACATGTATTTTCGCATTTTCCGGATTTCCTCACACCCAAAAATGTAGATCTATCTCTGAAATAAGTTGCAACATATGAACATATGTTGCAACATATGTATATAATATGCAACATATCCGTGCATATGAACACGACGTTCTCACCTAAATATTCCTTTGAAATCGACAACACACCAAATTTAAGGCAGTTCTTTGTAGACATCGTACCTTTACGTCACTACTTATGAAAAGAGATGTTGAAGTTCATATTTAAAATATTTTTGACATTTAGTGTCACATCAGCAACTTTTCATTTTAATGTGGGAAATTGAAATTTCTCTTTTTCATCCAAAAACATTCTGCAGAGTCTGTCCGTCGACGAGCATAAAACAAATCGTAACGCATAAAATCTATGCGTTTAAATTTATTTAAATTTATAAATAAATTTATGCATAAAATATATTAAAACCAAAGAAAAATATCTTTTGATCTTCCTCCAATACAAAACCAAGTTCCCCCCTGCCCCTCGAAGGAAGACCTTCTCCTTAAATTTTCAGTTCGATCCACCAGCCGTAAGAAAGAAAAAGGGTGGTTATAGAAAAACTAAACATAAAGTTTGCCCCAATCTTTAACGAAATTTACTGATTGCATAATGGGAAATACTCGCTAGGCTTCAGGATTCAGATACCCGTTGTATAACGTTTGAAGCGTGTATTTAGAAATGAAGATGGGTGATTGGCCAGAAGTTATGGATACAGGGAACTAAATGTGGTAAGTTTCAATAGATTAATACTTTGTTAATTTTGAGTAAAGAAAGGAAATATAATTTCAGAGACAGATTTTACAGTCACCCTTTAAATCAAAGAGCTCGTGGTAACGAACTGTAAGTAAGGAGCAACACGGCTTACTATTAACCGAAACTCTAAAAAACGGAATTTCATACCAGCAGATACATCAACAGAATCGGATTTTTTATGGTGATTTTATATATTTAAATTTCATCAAGCTTAGTCTTACCCATCAAAAGTTACGTGCCTGAGAATATTTGCCTTATTTTCGAAAAAAAGGGGAAGCACCCCCTAAATCTCATAAATCTTAATGAAAATCATACCATCGGATTCAGCGCATCAGAGAACACTACTGTCCACGCTCATTATTTTCCCAAATTCATCAGATCAAAATTTTGAGATTGGTATTTTGTTCAGCATAGTCAAAAATCTAATAAATATGTCTTGAGGATGACTTAATCCCCCACAGTCCCCGGCGGAATGGCTGCAAGTTATGAACTTTGCCCATTGTTTACATATAGTATTGGTTATTGGGAAGCATACAGACGTTTTCAGGAGGGATTTTTTTCGTGTGGGGGGGGGGGAGTCGGGTTGAAAGGGTTACGTCGGAAAATCTTCAATTGAGGATGTTTTCATGGAGGAAGGGAATTTTCTATTAAGGGGGTGCTGGATTTCCCAGCATTATTTAAAAAAAGATAAGAAATTAAATAAAAAAAAACAAGTCTTTTTCAGCTGAAATATGGAGCAACATTAAAATTTAAAAGGATCAGAAATTATAACGTATATGAGGGGGTTCGCCCCCTAGTCAATACCTCAGTCTTTACACTAAAGTTTCAAGAGAGCTTTTAGCACTTTCAAAAGAGCTATGTATTCTAATTAAACGGCCTTTGTGATTCCGGGGTAATTCTTAAAGAATTGGAGCAAAATTTCAACTTTAGCGTAAAGAGCGAGGTATTGACTAGGCGGTGAATCCCCACATATACGTAATAATTTCTGTTAATTTTAAGTTTTGATGTTGCTCCTTACTTTCAATATAAAAAACTTGTTTTTTTTATGTTATCTCAGGATACAGAGCGTCACGCTCTGCATCTTGTCAGCAGCTTTTAATGAAAAATATTCATGTAAAGTAAATAGGGTTCTGCCCAAACGGGGTATGGCTAAACTTTAAATAGTTTTACAACGGAATTTCAAAGCTTTTCAAAATAGAAAATTAGGAGTCAACAAACCACAAAAATTATAAAAAATTGGAGCACAGAGATTATAATATGGCTTGTTGATAGGTGATCGAAACATAAATAATTTCAATTAATAAATTATTTCTTGACGTTGTTTTTATTCATTTTCGTTGTATCGACGTAGATTATGCTCAAGACGCTTCAAAAAGAATATTGTTTCTGTTATTGGAATCGTATATCAAAAGGCAATATTCAACTTTGTGGCCCTTCATGATATCAAAGCAAAGTTCGTATTGATCTGTGTTCTGATTTTATCATCATAGTGGATTTTTAGTATGATATGTAATAAGCAACAATTATGGTTTATCAGATGTGAGCTTCTTTAGTTTTTCCTTTTTTAATTTTTCTCGTAAAGCAGTTTTCCATCTCTTTGTTCATTTTCTCTTATGTTAATTATTTATTCTGGCTTTTCCTTTTTCTCGTTCATAAAGGCTACCCGACGTGAAGCCAAAATATTCAGGCTTTAATACTACTACTAATAACAATTCACTGCGGAACCAGGCGCACGCTACTCCTCCTGCCCAATCTATTCAAAGCCTCACTCCTTGACTCCTTCATTTGCAAAGGCCAAGTTCGGATTTCCTTTAAATCCTTTCTTTTGACCTCTTCTAATGAAACAGTTTGTGGTAATGAACTGTAAGTAAGGAGCGACCCTGCTCAATGGTAAACGAAACTCTAGAAAACAGGTTTTTGATACCAATAGATACATCAAAAGAATCAGATTTCAGTGGTGAATTCAAATATATAACTTTCATCAAGTTTAGCTCGACCCATCAAAAGTTACGCGCCTGAGAAAATTTGGCTGATTTTCGAAAAAATTGGGAAACACCCCGTAAAAGTTATAGAACGTTAATAAAAATAACACCATCATATTCAGCGTATCAGAGAACCCTACTGAAGAGGTTTCAAGCTCCTATCTACAAAAATGTGGAATTTTGCATTTTTTGCCAGAAGAAAGATCACGGATGCGTGTTTATTTGTTTTGTTTTTTTTCCCAGGGGTGATCGTATCGACCCAGTGATCCTAGAATATCGTGGGAGGACTCATTGGAATGGAAATTAAAGTATCTAGTGCCCTTTTTAAGAGACCGAAAAAACGGAGGGCAATTAGGCCCCCTCCCACACTAATTTTTTCCCCAAATTCACCTGATCAAAATTTTGAGATAGCCATTTTGTTCAGCATGGTTGAAAATATGATAACTATGTCCTTTAGGATGACTTAATCCCCCGAAATCCCCGGAGGGAGGGCTGAAAGCTATGAACTTTACCCAATGTTAACATATAGTATTGGTTATTAGAAAGTATACAGACGTTTTCAGGGGGATTTTTTCTGGTAGTAGGAGGGTGGGTGGGTCGGGGGTTATGTGGGAAGATCTTTCCATGAAGTAAGTTTTCATGGGGGAAGGGACATTGCTATGAAGGTGGCGCCGGATTTCCCAGCATTATTTAAAAAAAAAGATCAGAAATTAAATATAAAAAAACAAGTTTTCCAACTGAAAATAAGGAGTAACATCAAAACTTAAAACGAACAGAAAATATTTCGTGTATGATTGGGTTCACCCCCTAGTCAATACCTCGCTCTTTAAGCCAAAGATTTTTTAGTTCTTTCATAAGAGCTATTTATTCTAAATAACGGTCTTTGTGATTAAGGGGTCATTTTTGAAGAATTGCAACAAAATTTGAACTTTAGCTTAAAGAGCGAGGTATTGACTAGGGGGCGAGCCCCCTAATATACGTGTTAAAAATTTATGAATATAGAAGTTCGTTACGTAAGTTAATTCGTAAGTTACGTATATCTATTACTAATAAAAACGCTCGTAAATAAAATTAAACAAGTTTCGAGAAAGCCATTTAACCAAATAAAAGTAAAATTAATATGCAAATTATGGTTTAATTATTCATGTACGGTGAGCCAAAATTAAAACCTGCATTAAATCAAAAACGTTCAAAAATTAAATAAAAAAACAAGTTTTTTTAACTGAAAGTAAGGAACGACGTTAAAACTTAAAACGAACAGAAATTATTCCGTATATGAAAGGGGCTGTCCCCTCTTCAACGCCTCGCTCTTTACGCTAAAGTTTGACTTTCTCACAACTCTTATTTTTTTAAACAATAAAAAACTTTAGTGTAAAGAGCGAGGCGTTGAGGAGGGGACAGCTCCTTTCATATACGGAATAATTTCGGTTTGTTTTAAGTTTTAACGTCGTTCCTTACTTTCAGTTAAAAAAAAACTTGTTTTTTTTTTATTTAATCTTATCCAGAAATGATCTGCTTTTCGTTTGGTATCAGAAGGATGACCGAGCAGACAATTTTTGGCAATTGTCTGCTTAGTTTTTGGCAATCTGAAGTTTTTGAAGTTTGGCAATCTGAAGTTTGGCAAGCAGAAGTTTTTGGCAATCTGTCACTCTTCATCTGTAAAACGTAACATAGCCGTCTTAACGTTACTTTCATTACCCCCAAAGACAGTAGGGTCAAATCACATTATTTTACAGCTTATTGTTCGATATACGGTTAGTCATACCAGAACCTATGACTCTCTTTAGACAATTCCTCTCTAAACATTAAAAAAAAAAAAATCTTCTTCATCCTTTTGAAGCTCCCACGTTTCAGAGCCGCACGTGACCGCTGTCATTACTGTGACTTTAAATGCTACAATTGCACTTCACAGACTTACCATCATATTCCAAACTTTTATCAACCGTGAAAAGAACACCGTGTGCCCTGGCTATACTACTTTTTATATCGTCACTGCATCTACCATCTTAACTACCCAAGTATCTGAGTTTTATTTTTAGAAAAAAATATTAGAAAAAAATATTCCTAATGTTTGATTTCTAGATGTTTCACCTAATAAAAGCAATAAAGATTAACCCCCTTCCTCAAGGGTATATAATGCTCTTAACTTTAACCCATACAGTTCGCTTCTTAAGAAAGTCCCTTGAAATCCATAAAGTCACTGAAAACTTGGATATATAGTGAGATCTTCTAATGCATCCCTAGGGTACTTGATATTGTGTTGTAACACCGTACTTACTTCTTTGAAAGTTGTTCTCCTCTTATGAAATAATTATTTTTATATTTCATATTGTGATTTTGCCTTCAACTTTCTAGTTTTGAAGTATCTGTGTTTTAGAATATTTTTCACAGCTCTCCACCATTGTCCTTACAACAAATATTTTTAAATTTGAATTTTTAGCTTTTTCATCTCTTCAAAACAGTCTAAGATTACCCTCCCCCCCCTCTCTCTCTCAAATTTATTTCTTCAATACTTCTCGACATTAGTCCATGTCACTTTACTTCTTATGGAAATCCCTTGAAATGTTCCAAGTAACTCAAAACTTTGATACATAATGAGGTGTTCTAACGCGCCCCTAGGGAGCTGGATTTTGTGTTTTTATCTCCGTGGTAACTTCTTTCGAAGCTGTTTTCCTTTTCTCGGTTAAGACTGTGTCAGAGTTGTTTGTGAGCAAGTTTTACAAAGTCAGAAAATTGGTAACTTTGGTTAATTAATCATCTGGCTTATCTTCCTGGTTCCCATTTACTTCTAGAAGGTGTCCAATTACGTTACTACGGTCTTAATTAGGACAAGAAAGTTCATGTACATGCTCAATCAGGCTTAAAGAAAATACGGGTGAATACAGTGCTACATTGTGTAATCTAATAAGGCAAGAATTAACACGCAATATAATTTTTAGATCAATTATTTGGATAAGTAATACAAGGGTATACTTATCCTTACAAGGGTATAATATCCAGAATGGGGAGGGGAGGGATGACTGGATTTGAACTGACTCTCGAAATATTTTTTTAACTCATAAAATGGTCTTAAAACTGCAGGAAAAAAAAACTTTAGCCCCGACACAGAACACAAATTCTCTTGGTAACCTCCCCCTCCACAAACCAAATTTCTAGCCACCCACTCCACAACTGTCGCCCACCCACTCCCCTCAAAAAATTCTTTTTTTAACCCCACCCCCCATCAAAAACCACGGACATAGCCTTGATTAATGTATTCGCTGTTTCCAATATGGAAATAACAAATATCGTAGTCATAAAATTGAAATACAGACTCATATTCTAGGAACCTTAGCAAGATCCGATTTTTAGAGGATTCTGCATTTTTAGAGGATTCCGACACGAAAAATAAGAGAGATTACTTCCCTATAATTCCATGGTAAACAGTGTGCTTTAATGTAATTGTTTTGCACCTGCGACATATTTTGTCCGTCACATTATGCCTGAAGCGTATGAATAAGGTAAGTAAAGTCCTCTTATATGATTTTTTAGACCAGTAAAAGGACGGAGGCTTCATTTTTCTTGAATGTTTCTTTTTCAATTGGGGTTTCCCTAGGGAGTTTTTTCCCTGGTTCAAAGACTGGGTTGCATGCCCACTGCTCATTCTCCTACATAAAGGGCTCCATCCCCGAAGCCCTTTAACAAAACAACTTGAACATACACAGTAAGGGTTGAGGGTGGTGGTAGCCCCTATTACATTTAAGAAAGCTCTAGAGTAGCAAGGAAAGAGCTACCACTAGTCAAAGAATCAATAACTCTAAAAAAGTGATTTTCTGATAACGTTATATCATGGTGGCAACTGAAGCTGGAACCAGAGAGCGAACGCAAGCGCATAGTAACCAAAAATGTTGCCGTTGTCACTAACATGAAAAGGGTAACCATTATTCAGGTTCGACTGAACAGTAATTTGTTTTTAGCAAAGCATTTTCAAGAATCTTACAGAAGTACTTGGAACCCTTCGAAAAGGGTGGTAAATCAAAATAAAAAGCTCATCATTGGAATTGCCGGCTAAAAACTTGAATTTTCCAGTTCCACATCTTGAAAATCAAGGTAAGTCATATTTTAGTATGTATAGCTCGGTTTTGTGGCCTCATTATTTCCCAGGGAAATATAATTTTGAACCATTGGTCGTAGAATGCTGATCTCATTTGGCTTAAGGTCTCGTACCCTTCTAAATGGTAAAAGAGAAAACGTCACAATTCTACCGCAAAACCGTAATTGTGGCCCAGAGCCAAAATGTTAGCGACTGAGAATTCTAGGATAGTAAATCAATTTATCAGGGCCGAATATCACTTAGCAGAAGTTTTAAGGTTTTCATCATGATTGCAGCAGCAGCAGCCCCAGTCCAATAACATCAACTGAGCACATAGATGACGTGCCAGAGGCTTGATATCTTATGAACGTTCTTACAAAAATGAGTACTTCCTTGGCACGCAAGTGGTGCGGGATTCATTATAATTTCCTTTATTTTTGCAAAGACAAAAGTAAGTTACATGAATTGTGCTTATTTTCTAAAAAGAAAGATCGAGATTCAAAGTCTTGAATGTCTGTACACACGGATATATATCTCAATGTATAGTACAATGTCTTGTTATAACTACTCCTCACAGCACCGAGCCACCTTAGGCAAATAGAGCTTTACCAGCTCCTCCTTCACCCCAATCTGTCCATAGCTTTATTTCACCCTCCCTCCCATGAAGCTCCAATTTCCTTTAAAGCCGTTCTTATTTCTCTTCCTATTCCATTCAAAGACTTGGTGCTTTTCATTTGGCCCCAAATAGATATCCCCAAAAGGGACGTCTATTTCGTCCCCAAAGGGGACGAAATAGTCCCCAAAAGGGATGTTTTTTATGCCTTTCATCCCATATACGTAAATTGTGACCAAACCATCTTAATTTTTTTTTATAGCCCTTGAGAGGAGTATTGAAAGTACTTTGAATTAATAGCTAGATATCTACTCAGGAGAAGGACATAATTACTCCCCAAAATTAGACGGTTGTTGCAACTTATTTTCAAAATTTGTTTCCACAATTTTCATACAAAAAAAAAAACAAAAAAAAAAACAAGGAAAATAGAAATGTATATTTTCGTCAAAATCTACATATTATGCATTTCATAGGGACTATTCTTCGGAATTCTCGTGTTGACACCAGCATTCCATGAAGGAGGCGTTGGAGCCCTTCTACAGAATGTTATTTATTTTACTTATTCTCCGTGCAATGCACAGTTCTCAAGATGCTTGTAAGTACTTAAAGTAAAGAGTACAGAGAACAGGCAATACGACTGTTTAAACTGCTTAAATAGAAACATACAACCGTATTCTAACAAATTGGGAAGCAGTTCTAGTAATATGCTGTGCCAAAAATTTAAAATAAAGAAAAGCGGGTGAAAAATCAGAAACAATCTAAAACCGTAGCCACCAAACAGCATAAGAAAGTATTACTTTCTTTCGAAGGTGTAGCTGTCTTTGGGAATTATTAGATTGTTATTGTTTGAATTTTGACGGACGAAAAGTGTTGTCAAGTTTAACTATTTAGTTTTGTATATTCATTGTTTTGGTTCAACGTGACAACACCGATAAAACCTGGTGCTGCCCATAAACTTGGAAGAAATGTATTCTTTCAAGAATAGATTCAACGTCTCAGTATTCTTACAACGTCTTAGTACAACCCCATGCTATTTTAAGTGTTGACCTGGTCTGTGCCAAATATATATCTGTGTGATATTCAAAGTGACGTGGCTCTGCTGAGAACCACATTCGATTTAATAGAGGATTGCACGTAAATGAGCGGTTGATTCGCTCAAACGTCAACTAAACAACAATAATAACAACAACCTTATAACTTTAAAAAAAAATAAATTAGAATATCACAAATTCAATTATGGATAGACCTTAAAACGGGTGCATAGGGGGGGGGGGGAGGGAAGGACATTTTTTATTTCTAAATCCTTGGTACTTCATAAAGACACTTTTTAAACGCACAAAATATTCGCATTTTAATGAGTGTTTTCAAACTTTTAACCGATGCTTAGATGAAAAACATATTTCGGTCCCCCTTCTTTGAGCAAATGCATTAATGACTATTAATTACTTTTAGTAAATGACTTAAATATCTTAGTAAATGATTTTAGTAAATAGTCACTAATGACTATTAGTAAAAAAGCACACAACATACAATTTGGGGGGTGTTCCCATTTGAGCGCTTTCCCATTTGAGCGCCACGGAATTTTGTTCCATTTGAGCGCCATGGAATTTTGTTCCCATTTGAGCGCCACGGAGTACCATTTGAGCGCCAAACCCAAAATTGTGATTTTGCGGTGGATGAAGCGTGGTTTGCTGCCACATTGACCTGTAGAAATATTTATTGCCACGAAGACAACGAACAAAACTGAGGATTTTATTGGGTCAATGGTTGTGAAATAACTCTGTACTGAGAGTTAAGAAGCTAAACGTTTGTTAAGCTTGTGAAGAATATAAGTGAAGATTTTACGCACGTTCATAGGGTAAGAACTGATTGCCGCTGAAGAAGGCTTGCTGGTCAAGTCGAAATATTCGGCTCTTTTTTTAGAGTTATTTCACAACGATCGTTTAGAAATGGAACGAAATCACCCAAAAATCGTGCCAAAAACGGATAATTCAAATTAATATATTGGTAAAAATACAAACAAAAACTGCTAATATCACACATCCGGCGAAATGTTATGTGCGACACCCAAGAGAAGCTCGTCTGCTGTTCGAGTTCCAGCCCTGTACTCCGTCGACAGCTTTTCGAGTCGTTCGTTCAGCCCTGCATACTTCTTGTTCGTCCGATGGATGACATGACCCTGGAGTAGCTGTGTCTTTGCAGAATCGACGACTGCTTGTTCTTCCTTCAGGAAAGAGATAAACTGCCACAAGTTCGGGTGGTAGCGACCGACTCTTCGGTTAAACCGCATGTGCCATGATTCGAGGTCGTTGTTTGTCCTTCGCTGGATGCCGTAGACTGACCAGAAATGAGGAGGACATTGGTCGAACCACTGACGGCTGAAGTAAGTGACAAACGGACGAGCCGAAGGCCAGGTACGAACGATGTGAGAAATGATTGGACCAGAATTGATTCTGACGATCGCTGGAGGTAGGAACGCCAGAGCCAGAAGCTTTCGAACGTAGAGGTTGAAGTCTGCATCGGTCATGTACAGCTCACGGACTGAGTGACGCCCCAAGTTTCTGATTACTGCTTGGCAAAAGTGGAAGTAACACCCACGGTGCTTGGCGGCCGGAAAAACTTGCTTCACGGATGTCAGCAGACCGGTCTCAAAATCAGAGACGACGGTCGTCGGGCGAAGTGTCACTCCTTTCATCGCAGCCTGTAGGATCAGCTCGCTGAAGACGTCGTTGTAAAGCTGTGCAGACTTGCTCTCCATGAGCACGAAGACAGCGGGAAGTTGCTTGTCGCCGAAGAAAACGTGAACGGTGAACAACTGGCCGAATGGGGAAGGAGCTGAGTCGAAGGTGCCGTCCATATACCATTCCGGGCTTCGTTCAAGCAGACTTAACGACTCGTCGGTTGCAAAGCAAATCGCAGCGTTATTTTGAAGCTGAAAGAGGAGGAATCTCTGGTTTGCAGACGTCAAATATATATAGTATTTATGTATACCATATATATTTACTACTAAAGGTATATACAGGTACTTATGCATTATGCGGTATCCACCGCTATATACTGTATGAGGAAAACAGACATGAAGACCCGTCGGTAAATTTTTCGCAGTTGATATTATTGACATAAGAATAAAGTAAACATACCACTCGATACCTTTTTTATGCTCTTTCCAATAGAATAATCATTTTTTCTGATATGAATTTTACCCCCACCCCTATATATACCAATTCAGGGTATATATTTGCACATTAGGGGGGGGGGTAAATTTTATTTCTGATGTTAATGGGAGGTAAGTTTAAAATTTACCCCCACCCCCCTAATGTGCAAATATATACCCTGGATTGGTATACATAGGGGTGGGGGTAAAATTCATTTCCGACAAAAATGATTATTATATTTGGAAAGAGCCTAAAAAAGGCATCGAGTGGTGTGTTTACTTTATTCGTAAGTCAATAATATGATTTGCGAAAAATTTACCTGATCACCTAGCTATATCACCTAATATTAAATTTTTACTTACTTAAATTTCTCTCAGCTCCTTTCCCGTGATGAAAATTTTCAAACTGAAGGAATTTACCCCGGGTGTTTGACAACTTGGCTTTTGTTTTGATTTCAGACCAACAACAATCGAAAGGTTTCATTTTGTTAACTTTTCAATGAGGTTTTTGTGTGACGTTCGGAAGCCGGAAGTAAGTTTATATGAAAAAGGTGACAGCTTGTCTTTTATCTTGACCGTGGCGATCAAAAATCAGGGTTAATAATACCATTTATAGGTGAAAGAATTTTGAAGACATTTTCAGAAAGTTTGCTTCAGGGAAGAGCAAGCAACCCCGGAAAACACAAAACAGAACTAAAAAATAAGTAGATATAAGTCTTAGCACTCATTTGGTGATGAGTGACATTTTTTTTATGAAAGTAATTTGTTTTACCTCATAAATTTGGAAAATGTGTCCACTTTATGTCTAAAATCTGTCCATTTTTTGCCCTATTATGTCCAGGCACATAGAAATATGTCCTTTGGACATAAAATATGTCGAGTTGGCAACCCTGCTTGTATCACGCTAAGCTGAAAGAAACTAACGAAAAAAAACCGGTTCTATAATGAACGGTAAGGGCTATACCGTAGGTAAACGGTTGTGCAATCGCTTACGCAATTAGGTCACCTGACCTTGCATCGTAAATTAGGATTAATGGGCGCTCGAAGTAAATGTTATAAGAGGGTGCAAGATTGTTAGCTCAGTTCAGTTCAATTTCGGACTTGGATAAGAGAAGAGCGATTTTCAACATGAAGAGGAAACGCAAAATATTATCTGGCGCTCAAATGGGACACAACTGAACTAATTAAAATACGGCGCGCAAATGGGAATTTCCCATTTGCGCGCCATGGCGCTCAAATGGGAAAGCGCTCAAATGGGATACACCCCAATTTGGTATCTCTCTCTTTCTCTCTCTCTCTCTTTCTCTCTTTCTTGCATGTTTAAACTATATTATGTGTCTTTGGACGGATAAAAACAGATGTCTAAATCTTTAATCAAAAAAGATAATACTAACTACTAGTCTAAAATTGGTGCACTCTTTAGTAAATTTTCATGTGTCACCAAAAACTAGATTGCAATCTGACAAATCTGATAGCCAAAATTGTTTATATCGGCACTACAGCTGTAGGTTCCAACAGTTGTCATTCTTATCAGTAGAAGATTTTCGACAGTGAAAATTATATCTTTGTTATTTATAAAGATACTAATAATGCTAATAATATTAGTAATTTCAGTTGTAACAAGGATTTCTGAGTCTAGCACGGGGGCAAAGGGGCGGTTGCTCCTCCTAACTCTCACATATTTGAAATATATTTACAGAAAAAAGAAGAAAATAAAGTAAGAAAAACGATCTCATATTCATTCAAGTAGTTCTTGTCCCCTCCTGAAACTCGGACAGTTGATTATCTATGTAAAACCCTATGCTCAAGACATTAGAATTGGTAATAGGTATTGTGCTTTGTTTCCAACGGGGTCAGGAGTAGCTAAGGAGTATCTTATGACTTGCAGAATATGTAAAACACATTTCATGTAAAACATGAAAGCACAGAGGACATCAAAATAAGAACATACTTGTCTCTTTGACCCACCTTAGATGCATTCATAACTGAAAATTACCATTTTTCTAAAATATTTCTTTTTGTTATTGCAAAACTTGGAAACTATTAGGGCAGTACCACATTTCTGTCAGTGATCCCACGTTGAGTGAAAGACAATTTAGTTAATTTTGAAAGGTTTTTCGTCCGTAAAAATTCAAACATTAACAATACGTTGATTCCCAAAGACAGCTAAACCATTAAAGGAAAGCTATACCTTCTCTGTTTCATGTGACTTGTTTTTAACTATTTTCCCGAAATTTAATCTCTTTATTTTAATTTGGCAACAGCTATTGCCAAAAACTGAATAGTCGCATATGGAGGTCTTTTTCATTATAAATTTGGTTCCCCCACTTTTGCTTAGTTTCTTCTATATGTTTATGCTTGTGTAATTTTTACCGCCAGGTTTCCGCCAGGTAATTTCAACCGCCAGGTTTCCGCCAGGTAATTTCAACCGCCAGGTTTCTGCCAGGTAATTTCAGCCGCCAGGTTTCCTTATTACAGTCCTTGGTAAATTAAAAAGAGAGAGGGATAGACCAGAAAAGAGTATTTTGAGTGTTTCACGACAATAAAAATCACGTTTTTATGGAGAAAGGCCGTATAAGAAGGAGGGGGTTTGAACCCCCCCCCAGAATGTTTTACGACTCGTAAATCGTAATAAAAATCAATATACAAAATTGTTTCGTTTGTTTCTTAAAGTTTTGTACCCCCCTCCCCTTTTCGAGCAAAAATCCTGGATATAACCCTGATGTGGACTGTTTCATATTTTGTTGGGTAGTAACCTCCCCAAATACTCTCATATGGCTTCTACTCTGGTTTCCAAACAGCAACTGTGAGATATCTTAATATACCTATTTGAGGCTAAGAAAGCGTTAATACATCCCTCCCCGTTTGATAATTATCAAGAATAAAAAAACAGATTCAAAATTCCTAATAAGGACGTTGGACTGCTAGTGACAACTATTTCCCCTTAATGTCACTTCATTTTATTAGCTGTATTATCATTTTGAAAGAATTTCGAAAGGCAGAGTTTCTAAGAATCTCAAGCATTCTCACAAAACCCATGGTAACAAACTTTATTGCAAAAGATAAAAATAAGCATGCTTTGAAATATTAGAGCAAAAGCGAATTTCCTAAAGTCGACTTGAGTAATTGTTACCAAGTTGCTTTTTGAAACATAAGAGAAAGAAATCTTAATAAATTATTTGAGACTGCATAAGGACTTGTATACCTCCCTCCTCCTTTCTTTGATAATTTCATCAAATAATAAGAAAATTTCAAACTCATTAATAAGTACGCAAGACCTGAGTGTTGTTTATTTCATTGCCCAAATTAACAGCTTCAAAGAAAATTTGAAAGGTAGGATTTCTAAGAACTTCAGGTGTTGTTAAGAAAGTCATGATGATAAAACTTATTGCTTAAAACATAAGCAATTTTGAAAAAGTGAGGTCAACACTGGGCAGCGCATGTCACAGTTGTTTGAAAAGAATCTTCCTTTTTGGTGCCAAAACAGAGATAGAGAGAGCTTGGAAAGCATCAGTGAATGTGATACAGTTTAGTCTAGTGTTGGTTTAAGGTTTAAGTATCATTTCACAATGGTTTTATTCCGAAGGAAGTGACGCTGAGAGTGACATCAGTGCGCAGCGTTGCTGGAGACCTCTCGAGGTGCCGGAAACAGGGCAACGAACAAAATTTTGGTGCATTTTGAAAAAGTGTAGTTTTGCGTAAAAAAAAAATAAATAAACCGTTCGAGATATAGACATCCATCGTTTCATAAAAGCGCTAAATCTCAATGCAACAAATGTCCGAGCGATAGATTCTGAGGATCTGCGGAAATTTGGAATCGTGCAGATTACACTAAGTTCTGCAGTAGTCACCGATGACTTTGTCGAGAAATGGAAGAAAATGGAGCTGAAGATAAATTTTGGTCAATTTGTTTACCCAGTATTTGTGGAAAAATATGGCAAAAGCCCAGTTGCCCTTTATCTCCGAGAAATCCCCGGCGAATCTTCAGCTGATGAAGTTAGAGCAGGGCTCCGACGCTATGGACAGGTCCTGAACATGCGTCGAAAGATATTCGAAGGGGAAGATTTTATTGAGGTAGCCATAGGCCGAGCTTCAGCGCTTATGTATATCGAATCCCACATTCCACCGGCGATTACGATAAACCAAGAAGAGAAGATTTGTGTATCCTACGATGGCCAACCCAAGCTATGTTTCATATGCCACAACGACGACCATGATGCTGTGAACTGCCGAAGAAAAAATCCAAACCAGAGAAGGGGTACAACAGGAACAAGCCACAATCCTTGGGAACGGCTGGATTAGCCACGCCGGCGCAACCAACAATCCCAGATAAATCTAAATCAGCACTGCAAGGTATTGAATCGCTTAGCAGCACAGAAGCAGTCAACTTAGTTTTCGCAGCCACATCACAAATTCACCAACCAGAGAATCCGAAACAATATACCACATCTTCACTCGTAAAAATTCCAGAAACAGAAGCCACCAACCAACTGGATCAAACTCAGTGCGCTAACACTGAAAAAAATGAAGAGAGTACCGAGCACAAAGTAAATGAAGGAGCGTTGATCAGCAAACAGTCACGGACACCAAGTCCAGGCACAGCTTTCAAGAAAAGCCAGAAACAAGAAAATCGGGAGGCACTCCCAAAATACAGTATAGCGATGTCTCGCAAGATTCGGTGGAGTCAAACAGTGAGAAGAAAAAAGGTGCGAAACCAAGCGAAAAGATAAAAAGGAATTAAAAAATAAAAAGACCTTAACAAAAATATAGCTTTCAGAATAGGAACTCTAAATTTAAATGGTCTAAAACAGGAGAAAAGACAAAAAATGCTCCTAGATTTTATTTTAATAAATAAATTGGATATTTTGTGCGTCCAGGAGGTAGACACTACGAATATAAGGTACCTTCGAGAGAAAGGTTATAAGTTTATATCAGCAGGGCTGGCCCCTGACACAGGATTCATTTTTCGAAATGATGAAAACATAAATAAAGAGAGCCTGAAATATGAAACCGATCGAAAAGTGAGCAGCATCACGTGGCAAAATATCACTTTGGTTAATGTACGCTTACCATCTGGCACAAATAATTTTGAGCAACGCGAAGAAGTCCTCAGAAGGAAAATTATCAAGCATCTCAATGCAGATTCAATGATTGCCTTAGGTGACTTCAATTGTGTATTACAGCAAACAGACATCAAAAGTAAAGCCAAGAAAAATGACAAGAGGAAACTAAGCGAAGAACTAAAAGAAATTGTACGTGTTTGGGAGCTGAAAGGTGCCTGGATTGAGAAGAATAAAGAGGTATCTTACACACGTATTGACGCAAGAGGTGCGAGCCGTATAGACAGAATTTACTGCACTTCAAAACTCATGAAAAATGTGATGAAGATTGAAAACGTTGTGGTACCTTTCACAGATCACACGGCCTTAGTTATGACGTTCAACTTTGATCCAGACAGGACCGTAGTATCGACGTAAAAAAAACAAGCATTTTGGAGAATGGACCCAAATATATTACGAAAAAAAGAGACCAGAACAATAACTCGAAGTAAAGTAAAGAATTACTAGGAGTTTACGCTGAAGAAACAGACGTATGCCAGTTTTGGATTAGGTTCAAAACAAAAATAGGTCATTTCATTAGAAGTCTTGAAAAGCAACAGAGAAGAGAGAAAGAAGCTCACAAACCCCACCTATATAGGACGTTAACTGACCTAAAGGAGGAAGTGGATTTAGGGTAAAGCATCTGGCGAGAGTATTACGAAATAAAACAGCAAATAAGACAAATTGAAGAAAAAGAGTTCGAAACCTTCAAGATAAAAAATAGATTACAAGAGTTGGAAGGATCAAGACTGATAACGTTGTCAGAAAAAGTTAAAGCACAAGCAAAGAGAAATGAAAACCAAATCGGAAAAGTGAGAACCGAAAACGGTGGAACAACCTCGGATCAAACAAGAATATTAAATGAAACCGCCTCCTTTTACAGTGTGTTGTATAAAAAAACCTCCAGTAGGAAACACAACAGAGAACTGCTTCGGTGATTTCCAGTCCAGATACCAGGTTACAGAAGAAGAAAATGCACGAATAGGGGAAGAAATTACGAGACATGAAGTAGAAAAAGTGATATCCGGGATAAAAATGGAGTATCGGCAGGAATGGACGGGCTAAGCTATGATAATTATAAGTTAACGTGGAGCGAAATCGGGGAATTTTTAATAAAAGTGCTAAATGAATTTGGGTCAAGAGGATACCCTGAAAGTGAACTGTCAGTTATATCACTGCTGCACAAGGGCGGACCTAGAGAAGACCTCCGAAACTTGCGACCAATCTCCTTACAAACTGCGACTTTAGAATATGTACTAAAGTATGATCTAAAAGACTGGAGAAAAGCGCAGCGAAAATAGTGGGAGATTACCAGTACGGTGGAATAAAAAGCAGGAAAGCCCAACATGTCCTGACAGTTCTCAGAAAACTTTGCCTTCGACGAGACAAAAAATCGATGGAAAAAGTGTTAGGTTGGAACCTATTAGCCCTAGTTGGCGCTGACATAGTGAAGGCGTTTGATTCCGTAATACGAGAGATTTTGTGGCTATTAATGCGACTAAAGATGAATTTCGGAAAGAATGTCATAAATAAATTGGAAAGAATATATTCTGCACCGAAAGTGGCTATAAAAGTGAATGGAAAACTGACGACAATAATAAACCTAGAAAGAGGTCTGCTGCAAGGGGACCCTTATTCTGGAACGCTATTTGAAATATATGTCGACCCACTCTTTCGACATGTAGAAGAAAGAATGTGCGGTGTTCAAGTTTCTGAAAACGTTTTCTGAAAAGTGCAGCTTTCTTAGATGACGAAAATTTTGTCACAGGAGGTGAAAATGATGTGAAAACTGTGTGTAGGTGTTTGCATTGGTACGAGCAAAGATTTCACGTGAAAATACACAGACAAAAGAGCAGTGTTCTACCCTTGAACAAATCGGCAAATTACGACGACATAGAAAGAAACTGTTGGCTCCCGTTTGCGGAAAAAGCGCGAGTATTGGGCCTGACTTTTTAGAACGTGCTGAACACAAAAAGAATTTGGAAGGAAAAAGTAAATAAAATAGTCGGGATATTGAGTCAATCGAGAAAAGGCCTTTTCAAAACGATGTTCGAAAGAGTTCTGTATATCAATACATATTGCCTCACCTATTATTTTACACTGCTCCTGTTTTCGCATTACCTGAAAACCTTGCCAAACAAATTGAAAGAGCCATCTGGAGATTTGTCTGGACGGGGAAACTTGAAAAGCTACAAATAAAAATGCTATACTTTCCTGTGAAATCGGGCGGAACTGGGGTAGCAGATTTCAGGGTTATATGCAAGACGCTCTTCCTCAGAAATATTTGTGAACTTGTGGTTAAAGAGGAGCCATCAACTGCCATTATGAGGCAGTGGTTTCTCCCTATAGTGAATGAGGATGCAGAAGAAAAGGTGAAAAAATTGAGCAAAAAAATTCCGACCCCTCTGCGATGGATTGTCAGCCCCTTGAAGAAAGCAAAGGAATTGGGAGCACTGAGATGTGACTTGAGAAAGGAGGAACTAAAGAAGGTATCGCGGGATGTTTTTAGAAGTGAGAAAGAACCGAATTATAGAGCTAGAGAAAAGGAGCCGTTCATTGATTTTCAGTTATCTTTTAAAAATCTAAGTGAATTGCCGTTTAGTTATGAACAGAAAGAGTTTGTGTACTGCATGATTCACGGAATATTACCCTTTAGTGATAGAATTAGTCACATATTGAAGACTCAAACGCCTACTTGTTTGATGTGTGGAGACGAAGTGCTTGACGGACTATTGCACGAATTGATTCAATGCCCCTCGAACGGTGGATTACCCCAAAGATTATTGGAAATATTAGAAAATGAAGGAATAAAAACAACGTCTGTAGAAGAAAAGAAGAAAGCTCTAAAGCTGTCATTTTGTGTTAAAGGTAAGCAAAGGAATTATGCGCTGTGTTTCTTAGTGACAAGTGTTAGCATGCGTGTGTGGAACTTGCGGAAACGTCAGAAGCAGGTCAAAATTCCTTTGGCAAATGTTTGGCTTGAAAGTTACGTGGATGACTTGAGACGGAGTCGAGTATGGAGGGAGAGAGTAGATGTGGAATGGATGAGTAAAATTGAGTCTTAATTTTGAAAATTTTGATTTAAATGTTTTATTGTAAAAAATGTTTTAAATTATTATATGAAAAAAAAATTAAGGAATTTATGTTAGTATTATGATAAATCCTATTAATTTATTTTTTGTTGGTTTTTGTTTAATTTTTGAGTAGCCAAATGGGTATTAAAAAGGTTTTAGTAGTTTATTTGTGTGTTATAAAAGAAGGATTAGATTGGCGTGCCTTAAGATATTGTAAGGGCACAGCTTTCTACTCCTCCTAGGTTTGTTTTCGGGTTGAGGGAAGGTTGGGAGGATGATGTATAGTTGATTGAGAATAAGGTTTTATGAAAATTATTTGTCTATTATTAATGTATTTCCACGGTGAAAGGGGTGCCCTATGGCAGAAGGGCACCCTGCTAAACCGGGAGTGGTACTTTTTTGCGATTTTGAATTTTTTTGTAGTATACCTTGTCTTTGTCAATTATGTTTGGCTACCCAAATCCAAATTTCAAAAAATAAAATTTGTTTTTAAATTAGTGTAGGTGACATTAAAGTTTGAAATTAAGTGAAAAAGATTATTATGTCACCGAGAAGAGAGGAGGTGGGATTTAAAAAATTATTAAAAAAAAAAAAAGCAATTTTGAAGTTTTCGAATAAAAGCTAGTTTTCTAAAAGTGCACTTAGAAAATTGTACAATCAGGTAGTTTTCTGAAAAGCAAAAGAGAGAAACCGTAATATGATATTTGAGGCTGCAGAAGAATTGATTTATCCCCCCTTTTTTCAACAATTATTTCAAAAAATGAAAAATCAAAGTTCCTTAAAAAAGGTACCAGGCCTGATATTTCTCCTTAATGTTATTTCTTTCATTAGCTATTTAAACAGCATGGACATAGTTCGAACCCCCAGGCATTGCTACAATGTCAATGGTGACAAAACCCATGGAAGGAAAAAACAAGCAAAAACATAAGAAATTAAAAAAAAATTTAGAACAAAACCCAATTCTCTGAAAGACATTTATGAAAGTACAATCAAGTTCACCTTCTGAACAATAATAAAGATAAATCTTAATATATTGTTTGAAGCTACATAATGACGGATCCAGCCCTCTCCCCCTTTTGTAATTATTTGAAATAATAAGAAATCAAAGTTAAAAACACGGACGCCAAATCTAACATCAAGCTCTTTTAGGAAAAATAAGAGAGAGAAAACTTAATACACTATTTTAGGCTACATAAGGACTAATACATCCCTCCCCCATTTTGTAATTATTTCAAATAATGAAAAATCAAAGTTCTATAGCAAGGACGTGAAATATTATGCTACTAATTAGTGTCCTATCTTCCATTAGATATTTTAACATCTTGCAAATAATATAACCTCAGGTATGCTCACAGAGTACGTTGTGATAAATGTCATTGTAAAAAAAATATAAAGAATAAACAATATTTAGAATTTTAGAACAAAAGCTTATTTTCTAGAAGTGCACTTATATAACTGTACAATCAAGTTCATATTCTGATAAATTACATGCATAAATCTTAATATAGGCGGCTATTTTAGGTTGTATAATAGGTTTTATATAGGTTGTATAAGAAGTAATATTATATTACTTCTATATATTATAGGTTGTATTACTTCTATTACTATTACTTCTATTACTGTATTACTTCTATTACTATTTTAGGTTGTATAAGAACTAATACATTCCTCTCCCTTTCTAATAATCATTAAATAAAAAAAAAAAGTTTTTTTAACTGAAAGTAAGGAACGATGTTAAAATTTAAAACGAATAGAAATTATTCCGTATACGAAAGGAGCTGTCCCCTCCTCGACGCCTTGCTCTTTACGCTAAAGTTTTTTATTGTTTCAAAAAATAGAATTGTGAGAAAGTCAAACTTTAGCGTAAAGAGCGGGGCGTTGAGGAGGGGACAGCCCCTTTCATATACGGAATAATTTCTGTTTGTTTTAAGTTTGAACGTCGTTCCTTACTTTCATTTAAAAAAAAACTTTTTTTTTATTTAATTTTTGAACATTTTTAAATTAATGCAGGTTTTAATTTTGGCTCACCGTACATGAATAATTAAAACAAAATGTGCATATTCATTTTACTTTTATTTGGTTAAATGGCTTTCTCGAAACTTGTTTAATTTTATTTACGAGCGTTTTTATTAGGAATAAATATACGTAACTTACGAATTAACTTACGTAACGAACTTCTATATTTTTATATTTTAATACGTATATTAGGGGGTTCGCCCCCTAGTCAATACCTTGCTCTTTAAGTTAAGTTAATTTTGTTCCAATTCTTTAAAAATGACCGCTTAATCACAAAGGCCGTTAATTAGAATAAATAGATCTTATGAAAGTCCTAAAAAATATTTGGCTTAAAGAGCGAGGTATTGACTAGGGGGTGAACCCAATCATATACGCAATATTTTCTGTTCTTTTTAAGTTTTGATGTTGTTGCTTACTTTCAGTTGAAAAACTTGTTTTTTTTTTATTTAATTTCTGATCTTTTTTTTAAAGAATGCTGGGAAATCCGGCGTCCCTTTCATAGCAATGTCCCTTCCCCCATTAAAACTTCCTTCATGGAAAGATCCTCCCACATAACCCCCGACCCCCCCCCCCCCCCTCACTACCCAAAAAACCACCCTGAAAACGTCTGTATACTTCCCAATAACCAATACTATATGTTAACATTGGGTAAAGTTCATAACTTTCAGCCCTCCCTCCGAGGACTTCGGGGGATTTGGTCATCCTAAAAGACATAGTTATCATATTTTCGACCATGCTGAACAAAATGGGTATCTTAAAATTTTGATCGGGTGATTTCGGGAAAAATGAGCGTGAGAGGGGCCTAGTTGCCCTCCATTTTTTGGTCACTTATAAAGGGCACTAGAACTTTTAATTTCCGTTTCAATGAGCCCTCCCGCAATATTCTAGAACCCCTGGGTCGATACGAACACCCCTGAGAAAAAAAAACAAAAAAACACGCATCAGTGATCTTTCTTCTGGCAAAAAATTCAAAATTTCACATTTTTGTAGATAGGAGCTCGAAACCTCTACAATAGGGTTCTCTGATACGCTGAATATGATGGTGTGAATTTCATTAAAGTTCTATAATTTTTAGGGGGTCTTTCCCCCTTTTTTCGAAAATCCGCCAAATTTTTTCAGGCGCGTAACTTTTGATGGGTAAGACTAAAATTGATGAAACTTATATATTTGAAATCAGCACTAGAATCTGATTCTTTTGATGTATCTATTGGTATCAAAATCCCGTTTTCTAAAGTTTCGGTTACCATTGAGCCGGGTCGTTCCTTGCTCGCAGTTCGTTACCACGAACTGTTTGATTTCAAATAATAAAAATCCAAACTAATGAAAAAGGACGTCAAATCTAATATCCAACTTTCTTAGGAAAAATAAGACAGAGAAATCTTAATATACTGTTTGAGGCTACATAAGGACTAATACGTCCCTCCCACGTACTGATACATCCCTTCCCCCTTTTAGTAATTATTTAAAATAATAAAAATTCAAAGTTCCTCAACATGGACATCAAATCTTGTATTTCTACTTAGAGTCCTATCTTTCATTAGTTATTTTAACAGCTTGGAAATAAATTATAACATGAAGGTATACTTACAAAATTGATAGTGACAAAACTCATTGTAAAAAAAAGAAATATTTAAAATTTTAGAAAAAAAGCTTATTTTCTAAAAGTGTACTTATATAGTTGTACAATCAAGTTCATATTCTGAGAAATAAGATGCATAAATCTTAGACTGCTATTTGAGGCTGTATAAGCACTAATACATTCCTTCCCCTTTCTAATAATTATTTCCAATAATTAAAAATCAAAACTAATTAACAAAGACGTCAAATCTAATGCCAAGCTCTCTTAGGAAAAATAAGACAGAGAAATCTTAATATACTGTTTGAGGCTACACAAGTACTGATACATCCCTTCCCCCTTTTAGTAATTATTTAAAATAATAAAAATTCAAAGTTCCTTAACATGGACATCAAGTCTTGTATTTCCTCCTACAGTCCTATCTTTCATTAGTTATTTTAACAGCTTGGAAATAGATTATAACATGAAGGTATACTTACAAAATTGATAGTGACAAAACTCATTGTAAAAAAAAGAAAGAAATATTTAAAATTTTAGAAAAAAAGCTTATTTTCTAAAAGTGTACTTAGATAATTGTACAATCAAGTTCATATTCTGAAAAATAAGATGCATAAACCTTAATATAGGCTACTGTTTGAGGCTTTATAAGATTTGATACATTCCTCCCGCTTTTTAATGATTATTTGCATAATAAAAAAATCAAAACTAACTAACAAGGACGTCCAGTGTATATTACGGTCTATTAGGAAAAATAAGACTGAGAAATCTCAATATAGGCCTACTGTTTGAGGCTGCATAAGGACTGGTACATCTCTCCCCCATTTTAGTAATAATAATTCAAATAATAAAAAATAATAAAAAATCTTAGGGGGTTCGCCCCCTAGTCAATACCTGGCTCTTTAAGTTAAGTTAATTTTGTTCCAATTCTTGGAACAAAATTTGTTCCAACAAATTTGTTAATTTTGTTAATAACAAAATTTGTTAATAACAAAATTTGTTAATAACAAAATTTGTTAATTTTGTTCCAATTCTTAATTTTGTTCCAATTCTCAAAAAAATAATAATAAATTATAATTCAATTATATTTCAAATAATAAAAAATCAAGTTTAAAAACAAGGACGTCAAATCTAACATCAAGTTCTCTTAGGAAAAATAAAATAGAGAAATCTTAATACACTGATTGAGGCTACAATCCTTTTAGTAATTATTTCAAATAACAAAAATCAAAGTTCCTTAACAAGGACGTCAAGTCTTATCTTTCGCATTAGTGTCCTATCTTTCATTAGCTATTTTAACAGCTCGGAAATAAATTCTAACCTCAGGTATACTTACAAAATCGATGGTGACAAAACTCACTGTAAAAAAAATTACTAAGAAATATTTAAAATTTTAAGACAAAAGCTTATTTACTAAAAGTGCTTTTTCATAATTATACAATCAGGTTCATCTTCTGAAAAATAAGATATATAGATATATTGTTTATAGGCTACTGTTTGAGGCTGCATAAGAACTGATACACCCCCTCCCTTTTAATAGTTATTTCAAATAATACAAAATCAAAGCTAGTTAACAAGGACCTCAAATGGAACATCAAGTTCTTTTAGGAAAAATAGAAGAGAGAAATCTTAATACACTATTTTAGGATACATAAGGACTAGTGCGTCCCTCCCCTTTTTGTAATTATTTAAAATAATAAAATCAAGCTTTCTTAACAAGGACGTCAAATCTTAAATTTGCCCTTAGTCTCCTATCTTTAATTAGCTATTTTAACAGCTTGGAAAGAAATTTGAACCTCAGGTGTTGTTAAAATATCCATGGTGACAAAACTTATTGTAAAAAAAGGAAGAAATCTATAAATTTTTAGGACAAAAGCTAAATTTTTTTTAAATTTTCTTATATAATTGCACAGTCAAATATTTTAGGAAAAATAAAAATATAAATATACTGTTCGAGGCTACGTAAGGACTGATATCTACCTCCCCCTTATTTTAATAAGTATTTGAAATAATAAAAAATCCAAGCACCTTAATAAGGACGTCAAGTCTTATATTTTCCCTTAATGTCCTATTGCTGACAGCTTGTAAAGGAAACCGAACCTCAGGTATTGTTACAATATCCATGGTGACAAAACTCTTTGTAAAGAATGGTAACAAATCTTTAAAATTTTAGGACAAAAGCTAATTTTCTAAAGTGCACTTATGTAATTGTAGAACCAAGTCCTTTTCCGAAAAATGAGAGATAAACCTTAACATACTAATACTTAACATACTTAACATGCTAACATACTAATCGAGGTTGCTTAAGAATTGATACATCCCTCCTTTTTTTACAACTATTTCAAAATAAAAAAAAATCCTTCAAAGTTACATAATAAGGATGTCAGCATGGGCGCCCATACGGGGGGGGGGGGGGCAGAGAAGGCTCCAGCCCCCCCCCCCTGGCTGAATGATGCTGCCTTATATTTTTATATTACTGCTTTGAGATTTTATTATACAGCTTTGGAAGTGCCAATTAGACCACGTAAGCCCCCCTCTAAAATTCAGCTTTCGGGCGCCCATGGATCTCAAATCTATTATTTCCTCTTAGCTATTTATTCTTTCATTAGCTGTACAAGAACATACAGCTTCAAAAGAAATTCGAAAGTTAGAGTTTCTAAGAATCATAGGTATTGTCACGGAATTTATAGTTTAAACAATTATTGTGAAAAAACATAAGCAACCTTTGAAATCTTGGAACAAAAGGAAGTTCCCTAAAAGAGCACTCCGGCAATAGTCCAATCAAGTTATTTTCTTAAGCGGATACGAGTAACTGGAAGACAATTTTAATTTCAAATAAAAAACTGCATAGGAGAAATTCAAAACTGGATTTTTACTTGCAAAAGTAAAGTCAATTTTTTGATATTCGGATCGGGTCTTCTTATGTCTAGAGTGGGCACAGCACCTTGCTAGTTTAGGTAACTAAAAAATTTAAAGTAAAAATAAGTTTGCTATACCGACTGTCACATTCGGTTCTGAGGAAAATCGATGATGTTGACAGAATGATATTACATCCATATAGAAAAGATAGGCTACTGATGGGATAATTTCCTACTAAAAGCGATTTTTTTTGCGTGCTGACCAATGCCCTGCGTAGCGCAGGTACTGATTTCCTGATTCACTACCTTTGGCCGGGATTTCAAAGCGTCGTTATTGGCAAATCTTCCGACACTTCAGGTACCCAAATGGGGCTGAATCCACTCTGGCTGAGCTTACAGAATCAAACCCCTGACCCCCGTTCTAAACAAATAACCAGCGTTACCAGGACTCGAGCCCCTGTCCTCACAGTCAAAGGATTTCAAGTCTAGTACACTAACCATTCGGTTAGGACTAGAAAATAAAATATAAAATAAATAAAAAACTAGAAGTAAAAAACAAAAAAGACTAGAAGTAAAAAATAAAAAAGGAACAAAACTAAGGAAAAATACAAGTTAGTGTAGTATCTCTACCCTTTTACCTCCAAGAATCAAAAAAGGGAAGTCATAGGAACCAAAAATAATTTTCTTTTCAAAAAAGTTTTCATGATTGTGGTAATTGAGAAAAAAACGAAAAATTTCCCCCATCCTGTCAAACCAAAACAAAATTTTTCAGAGATGAAAAACAACTGATACGGTTTCCAAGGAGTACACAGAGCTCCCTAGCTTACTATGCACAGGCGGAAACTTCAATGCCTTGTTTTATTTACTGAATTTCGTAGGGTACCGGAATTACCAAGCTGCAATTCCAATTCTAGATGTCATCGGATCCCAAAATTAGCAAAGCAAATACTCCGGTCTTAGATCCTAAAGAGCTGTTGCCCGGGTGCCAGACCAGGATGTAATTCAATAGTTCTTTGCACGATGGTCCCTATAACTTTCATAACCCAAGTGTTGCAGAGCAACATTCAGACCTAAAACTGTAGTTGTGATTTTGTGACTTTCTAAAATGTATCAAAACCTATCCATTTATATTTTGAACGTCAAATATATAGATTTCTACTGCAAAAACAAGATATATGACAGTTTTGCGCACATCGAATACGAAAACTGACATTTACTCGAATTTTTAGAGCAAGCTCAAACTTAAAACCATAAGTGACATTGCAAGATTTTTAAGCATAACCTTGTCTTACCGAATTTGGAAGCAATAGCATCCTTTAAAAGAAGGGGATGAGTTTGCTTCATGGCGTATAATCTTCTTGCGACACTTGAATCTGCCCTGTGTTTCCTTCTGGGCTGCTCAACCGGCAACACTCTTCTTCTTTGTTTTGGCAATTTGGATCTTGCCTAATATAAGGTAAATACTAGAGTACTATACTATATTATAAACAGACTAAACTACACTATATACATACTATACTATAAAGGGCTTTGTTTGTTTTGTTTCCAACGAATCTCTATATATAACGGCATTTATTTAGTTACAACACAGAGAACAACACAATTTTAAAACTCAAAAACTTTTCGTTCTTAATGGGCTTTAGATCTCATGCAGAAAACAATCAGGTTTAAACAAAGGCGGGGTTGTTAGCTTTTGTTTCCCGCATACATTCAAAGTAACAAGGATAGCGAAGCTGAATTCCCACTGTTTAAATTGGAAAGTCAAAACTTGCGCAACCATATATGTTTGGAAATTAGAAAAAATCCAGTAACACTCATATACATTTATGCTGTTTTGATAGTAGTGTGCACAAAAAAAGAGCTAAAAATAGATGGCACCAAACATCCTAAGAATGTATAGTTTTCCTAAAAGAATTTGTCTTTTAGGAATCAAAATAGTGTTCATGTGTAAATTGTTACTGACGAAAAAAAACTATCAAATTTAACTAACTAATTTTGCTTTTTTATTTTGAAGGCTAGCCTAGCAACAATGACATAAATGTGATACTGCCCTAAAAACTTCATAAATTTAAAACAAAATGAAAAATCTTAGAAAACAATTGTTTTCAAGAGCGACTAGACCTAGATTAGTGAAGGGACCAAAAAAATATTTTTAATTTGGTGTCCTTGGTACTTTAAGGATTTTCATGAAAACGCAATTTCCAGGAAAAGATTTCTTGATACGCCAAGGAAGAGACGCCACAATACTAGCTACATAAAGATAAGAGGCCTTCCACATTTGTTTAATTGTTGTTCTACTTTTTTTTTATAGAAATTAAATCGACCCTTACTAGGCATGCAGGCTATATGGGAATTCTTCTTTTTTTAGAGAAGGGATTTATTTAATGGGCAAATTCATTGACCTATATGATATGCCAAGAACTTACGTTACAAGTCACAGATATTACAAGTCGTATATATTACAAGCACATATTACACACTCATGTTACAAGTGACACGAGCTAAGTATACTCATGTTACAGCAGTAGCCTACCATAGTATACTTAACTCGACTTCGTCATCATAGTTAGTCAATGGCTTGAGTCACGAGGTAATTTCGTTGTTTACCACTTGTTGAATACACGAAATCATTTGGTTTCATTAAGCATCTTGTAGTTAATGCTAATCTTATCAGAATGGGAGCATGTAAAAATGTCTAACTACTTTATTGATTTCCTATGTTTCCAGTACCAGCAGATCAACATTCTCTTTCTCGGTGATCACGATTGTGACAGGGCCAAGATAAGGAGTCCATCAAGGCAGCAAGTCGGCGGCTCTGCTTTTCCTTGCGTAAAACTATTATGCTATGGACCACATGAATGACCGTTTCAAATACACTGACGATCTGTCAACGTTTCTCAAGTTCACAGCTGATAAAACCCAAGCTATGCCCCAATTCACCCCGATCTTACAGAAGAATTCAAATGAGAGTGTAGCAGATGCAGTTTGGAGATGTGCGAAGGCAAAATAAACTCGTGAGATTTAATTCGCTAAAGCCAGATTTTATTTGCTGAGCAGCATGGTTTTCAGTTGTATTGTCACCCAACAGTCTTAGGAGATATTTCCAGGGCCGAATTTTTTTTTTATTATTTTACAATTTTTTTTTTACATCGGTCGAACACACCGGCAATTAATAGAAAGATTTATTGAGCACCGGAATTCAATAGATAATGCTCTAAAATTTACAAAACCTCCAGACAGTTTCACTTCAGCCTTAGCAGAACACATATTTTTTAGTTCGGATCATTTTGTGCAGTTCGAGGAGGCAACAGCCATTTCTAATGATAAAGGCTTTACGCAATGGGCTCTTGAAGCATTAGAAATTAAAAAACATATTTTTGCAGGTTTATCAATTAATAGAGATACTGGGATTATGAACATTGATCGTATTTATGATACTATTTTAAAAAAGGGACCCATATTTAAAATAAAAATAAAGTATTGCAAAATGTCCCAGGGATTAGTTCAAATAATAAACCTAAGCGAATAGCAGCATCAAAAGCTTTGCATAAAATTATGTCGTAATTTCTTATTCCTTGTTCATTTGTTATTTTAAAAGGTTTAATCCAGTTACTTTTGCGAGGTGGTTTCACGAAGGTAGCTTCAAATTGTAAATTTTAAGCAATTGTATATTATATTTTTAGGTGAGTCTATTTTAGTTTCATTTTTTTTAGTTTTAGTTTTTTTTTCTCTACGCTGAAGACGCCTTGTTTGATACGGGCTTATACTGGCCATACTCATTTACTTATACTCGATTACTGGCCATAGACCCGTTTGTCGTATTTATATTGTTTTCTGGCTGGTTCAGAAAAGTACACACATGTCTCTTCTGGGGGACCCATACTCTAGTATTGAATATATGAGCGAAAGTGTGGAAGGAGCCCGGAAAAATGCAGTTAAAATCATTCTTGTTCACAGGAGCATAGATGCAATGTCTCAGGACTAGAATAGGGTATTAGGCTTTATAATAGGGTATTATTTTTTAAGAAAAGGGTATTATTTTTTAAGAAAAGGGTATTAATAGGGTATTATTTTTTCTAATAATAGGGTATTATTTTTTAAGAAAAGTTGAGGAAGGTGTAAAACCAGTTCAAACCAGTTCAAACCTGCTCCTGAGTCTTTAAAGATTGAAACACGTTGAGATTGCCGTTTCTTGTCGGAAATGCGTTTGGGCAATTTCTCATTAGCTCTTCCATCAGAGACAACGCTCTAGCGTTGCTTATAGTAAAGAGCCACAAGTCTTCACTGTATTTTTTTTTCTCTCTGAGCCCCTTCGCATAGACTGTGACTATGATTTTGACTACTTGTGACTGCTACTGCACTAATTGTGACTGCTTTATAGATTCGAAAATATGCTAGTTTACCTTTCAAGTCTTCGTATTCCATTCATGATTCTTGGCGACTTTAACATAGACCTAATGAGATGTTTACCTTCAGACCATTATGGGATTAATAATTATACATTACACTTTTTAGAATGTTCTCTTCTTTGTAATTAATTAAAAAAAAAATTTTCCACATAATAAGTTTTTCAAAGAAAAGTAAAGAACTCCATTAAACAAAAAATGAGCAGAAATAAAATCAAATAATCTACGAAGCGTGAAACTTCCGCAAATCAGCATCGATAAATAAATGAAACCCAAAACGAACAGAAATTACAATAAATAACCGAGTCAAACTCAAAATGAGCAAAAATTAACATAAGTTGGGCTCAAAACCCTATGCTTTCCCAAAGCCAGAACGTAATTTGCACTTTACTGATAAAAATATAAATGTTCTTACTTTTATAACTTTAATAAATCAAATAATATTAACATTGTGATAACTAAATATCAGTATATGTATATTAAACTGACAATGCATATTCATTTGTATTTTTTTTAGTAAAGTGCAAATTATGTTCTGGCCTTCGGAAGGCATAGGGGTTTTGAGCCCAACTTATGTTGGTTTGCTGATTTGCGGTAGTTTCACGCTTCGTAGATCATTTGATTTTATTTTTGCTCATTTTTTTTTTTTAATGGAGTTCTTTACTTTTCTTTGAAAAACTTATTTCGTGGAAAAAGTTTTTTTTAATTAATTTCTGCTCGTTTTATATTGACATAGTCGTTTCAGGGAAAAAAATACTACTTTTAAATATTTTCGTTTTTTTTAAGACTTTATAGTTTGGCCGGCTGTTTGTAAGCTGGAGAAAAATTTTCAGAAATTTTTAACAACATACACCCTTTTAGAAATCTGGACACAAATAATAGTGTTTAATTTAGTTTCATACCTCCTCTAGTTGACCTGAAATGGAAAACTTGATACCATTCGCAAAAAAAATCTGATTACTTTCTTTGATAGCTTGGATACACTTACGCTATTTTGACTTGGTTAAATTTTAAGAGCAGAAGTAGCCCCGAAAGTTTGAACATAAAACCCTCAGTCGTTCTTGGGATACTGCTGAGATGCCTTATTGAGAATTAGCATTAACACAGGGAATTTTGATTTAATCTTAAGGCAACATTTAGTTTTCAATAATAAAGGCAAATGAGGGTGGGCGTGGGAGGGGGATTAGTTGCCCTCCCATCACTTTCGACTATTAATAAAAGCATCAGCTCTTTCTATTTTCAATCAAATAAGCCCTTTTCGAAGTTCCTACGACAACTCCTTCGATATGAAGTGCCCTGGTCTAAATAACAACAACAAAATAAAAATCATACATTATACCCAAACCGACCTTTGCTGTAAAAATTTCAAGCCTTCCAATCATTTCGACTACTAAAACGAGCACTAGGCCTTTTGATTTCCAATCAAATGAGCCCTTTTTGAGTTTCAACAACAACGCTTTCTATAAACACCTTATATTCCCCCAGGGCATAAATTACAACCCTTATCCTAAGGGTTGTGAGGGTGGTTGTCATCCTCTTAGACATAATTTCCAGAGCTTTCAACTACGTCAAACAAAATGGCTATCTCAAAATTTTGATTGGATATGTTTGGGAAATTGTGGGCGTGAGAGGGGCGTTAGTCGCTTTCCCATCGCTTTCAATTATTAAAAAGGCACTAGCCCTTTCAATTTCCAATCAAATGAGCCCTTCTGAAGTTTCTACGACAACGCTTTCAATAAATACCTTATATGCCCCAGGGCATAACTTACAATCCTTGCCCTGAGATCTGGGGGGGGGGTTGTCACCCTCAAAGACCTAATTTCCAGAATTTTCTACTACATTGAACACGATGGCTATCTGAAAATTTTCATTGGACGTGTGTACGGGAATGGTGCGCGTGAGAGGTGGTCAGTTACCCTCCAATCATTTTCGACTATTAAAAAGGGCACTAGCCCTCTCAATTCCCAATTGAATAAGCTCCTTTTGAAGTTTTTACGACAACTCTAACTATTAAAACCCTATATACCCCCAGGGCATAACTTACAACCTTTGCCCTGGGGGCTCTGGGGGGGGGGGGGGGTTGTCATCCTTAAATACATAATTTCCAGAACTTTCAACTACGTTGAACAAAATGGCCATCTCTAAACTTTGGTTGAATTTGTTTGGGGAAATGGTGGGCGTAGGAGGGGGTCAATTACTCTCCACTCACTTTCAACTATTAAAAAGGCCAATTTCAATTTCTAAACAAATGAGCCCTTTTTGAAATTTCTACAGCAACCTTCTTTATAAACCTTATATGCCCCCAGGGCATAACTTACAACCCTTGCACTGAGGGCTCTGAGGGGGGTTATCATCCTAAAAGACCTAATTTCCAGAACTTTCGATTGCTTTGAACAAAATGGATATCTCAAAATTTTGATCGGATGTGTTTGGGGAAATGGTGGGCGTGAGAGGGGGGTTAGTTGCCCTTCAATCATTTTAGACTATTAAAAGGGCACTATTCCTTTCAATTTCCAATTGAATGAGCACTTTTTGCTGTTTTTACAACATCACTTTCTATAAAAACCTTACATGCCCCAGGGCATAACTTACAACCCTTGCCCTGAGGGTTGTGGGGGGAGGGGTTGTTCATCCTTAAAGACCTAATTTTCCAAATTTTCAACCACGTTAAATAAAACGACTATCTAAAAATATTGATTGGATGTGTTTGGGGAAAAGGTGGGCGTGAGAGGGGGGGATTAATTGCCCTCAAATCACTTTCGACTATTAAAAAGGGCACTAGCCCTTTGAATTTCCAATCGATTGAGCCCTTTTTCAAGTTTCTATGACAAAGACTTCAATAATAACTTTAAATAATAACTCAAAACCCTTGCCCTAAAGACTGTGGGGGGAATGTCCTGCTCAAAGGTATAATTTCCTGAACCGTGGAACCAAATGGCTATCTCAAAATTTTGATTGGATGTGTTTGGAGAAATGGTGGGCGTAGAAGGGGTGTTAGTTGCCTTCCAATCACTTTCGACCATTAAAACGACACTGTCTATTTCAATTTCCAATCGAATGAGCCCCTTTTGAAGTTTCTACGACAACGCGTTCTATAAAAAGATTATATGCCCCCAGGGCATAACTTACAACCATTGCCTTAAAGGCTGTGGGGGAGTGTCCTCCTCAAAAACAAAATGGCTATCTAACAATTTTGATTGGATGTGTTTGGGGAAAAGGAGGCCGTGAGAGGGGGGTTAGGAGCCCTTTTTGAGGTTTTTACGACAAAGATTTCAATAAAAACTTATATACACACAGGGCCTAACTTATAACCCTCGCCCTGAAGACTCTGGGGAAGTGTCCTGCTCAAAGGTATAATTTCCTGAACTTTAAACTGCGTGGAACTAAATGGCTATCTCAAAATTTTGTTTGGATGTGTTGGGGAAATGGTGGGCGTGGAAGGGATGTTAGTTGCCTTCCAATTACTTTCGACCATTAAAAAGGGCAGTAGCCATTTCAATTTCCAATTGAATGAGCCCTATTTTAAGTTTCTACGACATTGCGTTCTATAAAAACCTATATGCCCCCAGGGCATAACTTACAACCATTGCCTTAAAGGCTGTGGGGGAGTGTCCTCCTCAAAAACAAAATGGCTATCTAACAATTTTGATTGGTCCTCAAATCCTCAAAGACCTAATTTCCAGAACTTAAAACTAAGTTAATCACTTAGCCTCCTAAGTTAATTACCCTCCAATCACTTTCGTTTATTAAAAAAGCCCTTTGAATTTCCAATCGAATGAGCCTTTTTTGAAGTTTTTTTTTACGACAACCCCTTCCATAAAAACCTTATATGCCCCCAGGGCATGATTTACAACCCTTGCCCTGAAGGCTGTGGGGGAGTGTCCTCCTCAAAAACATAATTTCTATCTGGAGATCAACAACGCGGAACAAAATGGCTATCTCAAAATTTTGATTGGATGTGTTTCGGGAAATCATGGGCGTGGAAGGGGTGTTAGTTGCCTTCCAACCATGCTCGACTATTAAAAAGGGCACAAGTCACTCCAATTTCTAATTGAATGAGTCCTTTTCGAAGTTTCTACGACAACTTTCGATACGAAGTGCCCTGCTCTAAAGGAAAAAAAAAATAATAAATAATACATTGTCCCAACAGCGTTCTTATATGCCCTCAGGCTATAACCTAAAACCCTTGCCCTGAGGGTTGTGGGGGAGTTTCCTCCTCAAAAACATACTTTCTATCTGGAAATCAACTACGCTGAACAAAATGGCTATCTCAAAATTTTGATTGGATATGTTTGGGGGAATGATGGGCGTGGGGGAGGGGGCTAGTTGCCCTACAATCACTATCGACTCTTAAAAAGGGCACTAGCCCTTTGAATTTCCAATCGAATGAGCTTTTTTTGAAGTTTCTACGACAACGCCTTTTATAAAAACCTTATATGCCCCCAGGGCATAACTTAAAACCCTTGCCCTGAAGGCTGCGGGGAGTGTCCTCCTCAAAAACATAATTTCTATATGGAAATCAACTACGCTGAACAAAATGGCTATCTCAAAATTTTTATTGGATGTGTTTCGGGGAATGATGGGCGTGGTGGGGGGGGGCTAGTTGCCCTCCAATCACTTTCAACTTTTAAAAAGGGCACTAGCCACTCCAATTTCCAGTCGAATGAACCCTTTTCGAAGTTTCTACGACAACTCCTTCGATATGAAATGCCCGGGTATGGATTAAAAAAAAAAGAAAAAAAAGAATAAAATAAATAATGCATTGATAGATAGATAGATAGATCGTGTATTTCCAAAGCCCAAGAGCCATATACACACAAAAATTTATGAAAAATAAAGAAACCAAAACAGAACAAATTACGAAACACACATTAACATGATACATAGCAAAAATACCTTATGTTAATTTATCGAGAAAATAAATGTATTTCCATATAATTAATAATAACTAATTGTAAAAGCTTTTCCTTCTTTCTAATCCCTTCTCTATGTACGCACCAATACAAAATGTTGTGGTTGGAATACTACTTTCTAAAATACCAGGAAGCAGCAAAACAATCCCATGTAAGTATTTTCCCCTTAAATCAGAGAGCACCGGGCACTTTCGGAGAAAATGGCCCAAATCTTCGTCCTCATCTCTACAAAGAGGACACACATACCGACCATCAGGATGTACTATCCCCCTGTCGAACACCATTTGCCTGCTCTGGATTGGAAGGCAATTCGCCCTAAGATGAATCCATCGACATAAAATCATAGCCGGTAAATTAAATTTAAAAGCAATTTCCTCTCCAAAACTAGGTTTAACCTGATTATAATGATTCAATGTAGCAGAATTTAAAACCAGCCCTTGACAATACTGAATTTCTTGACCCTCTAAGATAAATCGCAGCTGGCTTACTAAATTTGTTGGTAGATCACCTGAACCAAGACCGTCATTCCATGAGTAAGGCATTCCCACTCTTTCTAGTAATGACCTATTTTGGGATGGCCACGACGTTTTCGAACCATAACTCAACATCTGACAATAAGAACTCAACATTATTTTTCTCTTATAAATATATATAATTTAAAAGCAACCTTTGGTGACTTAGATTGGAGTGAAGTTTTAAAAGAGAGAGATCCTAATAGATCACTGGATATTTTATATAGAGTTTTAAATGAAGAAATAGATCATCATTGTCCTTATGAAGCATTACATCGTACAAACGTTTTACCAAGAACCATTGATAAATGTATCACTCCTCAAATTAGGTAGTGAATAGAATCGTCTATATAAGATAAGAATGAAATATCCATCACTTGATAATATTATACGATTTAAAAATTGTAAAAATTTGCTGGTGAAAACTCTTAGAATGAGTGAGAAAGGGCATTTTGAAAATTCTTTTAGGGCTACCCACCCGCCATCACCTAAAATCCATCTCAGGGTACCACTTCCGCTACACCAAAACCACACATTGCATATTTACCCCATTCTTAGCAAACGTTTGCCAACCGTGGGGCGCACTATCTGGAGTACATCTCTTCAGGTGAGCAGCCCATTGGATGGTGCTTCTGCTTTTCTTTCTTAAAGCTTGAAGCGATCTATGTAATCAGTAAACTTGTCTTTTATTTCCATATCTTTAGGACAAAGTATAATCACCTACGGATCAAGTACTGACAAAACCTATCCTCTCCACACAAAAAAAGTGACCCTTTGTATACCTATGCGAACCTGGCAACTAAAACCCGTAGTTACACAATTCATCCCGGTCACTTGGTATTTTGGCTCGGAGCGATTAAGTAGTAGAGCACTTTGCTTCTGGAGGCGCTGAGGTACGCGGGGTCACTTTTGGAGAGTTCTGTCAGTACTTGTTCCGTAGGTGATTATACTTTGCTTTAGGACTACCATTCCCATGATGTACAAAGAACGATCTAGTCCATAGCCCCTTAGATAGACTATCATTTCCATTTCGTTTCAGATTATTGTTGGCTTTCTTATGACCGGAAAAAAGATGATGAGAAATTATTTTTGGTGGGGATAAAACAGTAATCTGTTGCAATAAAAACTTTTTTATGATGGCTGAATGTACCAAAATTCAAGATAAGCTAGAGAAGGTATAAATAGCACATATTAAATTATTTTAGGACCAAAACTAGACAACAGAAAAATACCCTATGGTCTCCCCAATTTATTTTTTTTTTCAAAATAATTTTATTATTAGAGATGTTTGTGAAATGATATTTACCTTAATTATTATATATAAGTTGTGATGATTGCGATGATAAACAAATACAAGTACACCGTATAGATTTATGGACCCTGAAGTCTAGACTTTGTAAACTAATGTTTTTCGTAAACTTAAAAACTAATTTGAAGATATCCATACCATTTTTGTCAGCAGCCCAACAGATTTTTTTTTCTTTTTTACTATAAAAATAATCCCTGACACACTGGTCGAGGAGTAAAAGAGAGACTATCGTCCTGTGTCTCCGTGGTAAAAAGTGTACTTTAAATCCAGTGGTTCATTCTTTTTGCGTCAATTAAATTTATAATAACAAGGTTTTTTCAACTGAAAACAAGGAGCAAGATTAAAAACTAAAACTAACAGAAATCATTCGGTATATGAGGGGGTTGTCCCCTCCCCAATCCCTTGCTCTTCCCGCTAATTTTTTTTCAGCACTTTAAAAAACGTTTTTCGTTTCTAATTAAACGGCCCTTGTGTTTCAGGAGTCGTTCTTAGAGAATTAGGCCATATCTTAAGACTTCCGCGCACAGAGCGAGATATTATGGAGAGGTCAGCCCCCCTGATTTCTTTTCGTTTTAACTTTTAATGTTGCTCCTTACTTTCAATTGAAAAAAATTGTTTGAAATTAAAAACATTTAATTTCAGGTCGTATATCAGGAAATCCGCCTTCCCCTCAGTGGAAAAATCCTCCCACAAAAATTCCTTCATATATAGTCTTTGCTGCGTACCCCTCTCTCCTCCCCCAAGGAAAACTCCCCTTGGATCATTCTATCCTCGCTGGAAATTCCCCCTGGAAAATTTCCTGCGGACAATTCCGCCTGGAAAATTCTCCTCTGCCTACTTTCGATTGAAAAAATAAACTTTCAAATAATGTTGAAAATCTCACCTTCTATGGAATCCTCTCCCCCCCCCCTCCAGCGGAAAATTTATCCAACAGAGAATTCTCTACAGGAGAATTTCTTGGGATATATTTCCATGGAGAATATCTCCCCCGAAAAATCAATCCCACAGAAAAATTTCCCCCCAATTCCTGCAAATATACTCCAGAAAATTCCCCGGAAAATCTCCTCATGTAAAATTGAGTCGCCAAAAAAAGTAAGATAAATAAAAAGAATTTTGAATACGAATTCTTGTAAATTCCCCGCGTGTAAAATTTCCCTGGAAAGTTCATCCCCAGGAACTTCTCTACCTACGAAAAATTTTCTTCATGCAAAATCCCCCCAAGCATTAAATCCCCCCCTCCTAAAGAATGTCGATGTTCTTTCCAATAACAAATACTATATGCAAACATTGGGAAAACTTTATAACTTACAGCCCCTTCCCCAGGATCTGTGGGGGGGGGTCATGCTATCCCAAGAAGCATAGTTATTTGACCTCTCCACTATGCTGAACAAAATGGCTATCTCGAATTTTGAACTTTTTTTTTTTTTTTTTTTTTTTTTTTTTTTTTTTTTTTTTGATTGGATGACTTGTGGGGTAAAGGAGGCGTAGAAGGGGGAGGGTGTAGTTGGCCGTCAATATTTTTGGCCACTGAATTAGGGCACTAGAACTTTTAATTTCCATTCGAATGAGCCCTCACTTGATCTTCTAGAATCATCGGTTTGATGCGACCACTCTTGGGAAATACAGAAAGCAAATAAACAAAACTAAAATGATTATTTAAAATAAACACACATCCGTGGTCTTTCTTCGGGCATAAAAAAATAATAATAATAAAACACAATTTTGCAGATGGGAACTTTGAACCACTACGGTAGGGTTCTCTGATACATTCAATCTAACGGGCGATTTCAATTAAAATTTCTTGGTATTTGGAGGGTGCTTCTGTCCTTTTTCGAAAATCAAGTAAATTTTCTCAGGCTTATAAATTTTGATTGGCAAAATTAAACCTAATGAATTTTATATATTTGAAATCAGCATAAAAGCAAAGTCGTTCCTTACTTGCAGTTTTTCCACTAGAAATTCACAAATCACTCAAATTTACTCAAATTCACAAATCACTATGTGATTTGATAATCACATTTTCTCAACTATCACACTGCTCCTTAAGCGTGTGGCAGAAAGCAAAGCCAAATAATCTTGTCTTTATGGTTAGTATGTCCAGTTTTGAGCCAAAACAGAATAGAAAACCTGACTGGTTCTAATGTAAGAAAATTTAAGTGAAATGAATAGAGATTTATTGAGTCACAATATTTTTACATGTAAACTCTCTGTATCAATACGCAATAGCGCCAGTAAATGCGTTCTAATTTTTACTTAGGAAGGTTACTCGCTAGTAAGTGACGCTTTATTGGTGTTGTACTACCAACTCATGAACTTAGTTCATGAACTTAGAACTTTTATGAACTTAGTTCGTTCGGAAATTGAGATCAAATTTATTAAGGTAATTTTGTTCTTTGAACATTTATAAATAGTAATTGTATTATTATGATATTTATATGAATAAAAATACCATATGATATCATATGATAATATCAATTTATATGATATTTATATAATATGAATAGGAGAATGTGCTTTCGATCAAAAAAACCAAAATAGTTGTTGCCATCCCTTGGGAGGGTTAGGGCGATCCCAGGGGAAATTGTGCTGTTATTAATACTGCCACTAATAGCTCACAACAATGAATGTCTTGCGACTTGCGAGTGGCAGGTTGAAACCACAATCCCTAGTGTATATGGGTGCGGTTTTAGGGCCTTCCCACGGACTTATCGGAGTCTCAACCAATAATATCGATTGTAATATATACCGTTCTACTGGCAATCCAGGTTGTTACAATGCTCTTCCACTGACAATCGAAATTACCAGTTCATAATCGAGATTGTTAATCCGACGATCAGGTTTGAAAGCAAGATTGTGGTTTTGGACAGTAGTTTTTTTTTCCGATCGGCTTAGACCTGGTGGGTCTTACTTCAAAGATTTGCGAATTTTCTCTCTTGCAACAGTTTGCAATTTGATATTCCAGTTTTATAAATTGATTTATAACCTTCTTTATTCAAAACAAATGACCTTGTTCTTTTAACACTTATAAATAATAATTATAATTCTTATAATATTTATATGAATAAAAATATCATATGATATCATTTGATAATATCAATTTATCTGATATTTATATGATATGAATAGGACAATGTGCTTTCGATCACAAAGACCAAAATGGGTGTTGCCATCTCTTGGGGGGTTGGGGGGGGGGCAATCCCAGAGGAAGTTGTGCTGCTATTAATACTGCCACTAATAGCTCATAACAATGAAGGCCTTGCGACTCGCGGGTGGCAGGTTTAAACCACAATCCCTAGGGTATATGGGTGTGGTTTTAGAGCCTTCCCACTGACTTATCAAAGTGTTAATCAATAATATCGATTGTTATGTATACCGTTCTACTGGCAATCCAGGTTGTTACAATCCTCTTCCACTGACAATCGAAATCACGAGTTCATAATCGAGATTGTGAATCAGGTAATCAGGTTTGAAAGCAAGATTGTGGTTTTGGACAGTAGTTTTTTCCGATCGGCTTAGACCTGGTGGGTCTTGGTTCGAAGATTTGCGAATTTTCTCTCTTACACCAGTTTGCAATTTGATAGTCCAGTTTTATAAACTGATTTATAAGTTTCTTTATTCTGCTGATAATTCTGAGTGGTGTCATAAGAATCTGGTTTGTCAGTCAAAAAGGTCTAAGACACAACAACGAAAATTAATGACTCAGAGTCGTTTTTGGGCCAGAAAATACCAGATATTCTTTAGCTGTGCAATAAGGTTTTTGGATTATTATTGATCATTATCAAGTTTTATAACGCCCAAGAAACGATAGAAACAATATAAAATCAATCTTTTTCTTTACCTATTTTTTTTTCTAGAAAAGGGATATCACCAATAATAATTGATGATTTAGATCGTATTAAAAAATTCCAAAGGGTATTGCAGCTTATTAATTCCTAATATAAAATTAAAAGAACTTGGAGCAGATTAAAACAATTTAGCACTTCCTTACCTGTGTATGGCCATAAAACCGTGAAAAATTAGCCACAATGACTGGTACTGGCAGTGCTATTGCAAGAACACCAGCTAAGGCACAAAAAGCACCAACCAACATCCCAACATAAGTCTTTGGAACCATATCACCGTAGCCCACAGTCGTCATGGTTACTATAGCCCACCAAAGACCTTCGGGTATGCTCTGAAATAAAAGGTACAATCAAGCGACGTTCATATACTGGCCCAGCAATACTTCCTTTTCTAAACATGTTTATCTAGCCATCTTCTAGCTTAGGTAAAAAGATCCTGCCAGGCATATATGTGAACACTACTCTTGAGCACAGATGATAAATATGGTGACAAAAAAGCTTCTAATTGGTATAAATTAAAATCCTTAACACGCAGGTCTAGATTCTAGAACTCGATGTTGATCTTTAGCTTGCTGAAGCCAAGCGCTGGGTCTCACACACAGTAGACAGAATATACCAGTAAGCTTATCGCAGATCATTTCTGGTCTTCGTGAACAAAAAGCTCCTCCCACTTATTTCTGCCTTAGCTTGTTTAGCCTGTTTCTGCATTAGCTTTATTTCCGTTTGTTTCAATGCACTTTGATGGAAACAATCGGACCTGTCTAGCATGTCTAACATGTTTATATCTGCCAAAACGTTCTCCGTTGCACTCGCACCCCGGTCCGGGTTTTTATAATGGATGAGATAGAGAATGATCATACTGGATAATATATGAACTGTGGTCTCACACATCAACGGGAGCCAACTCGTTATTGATGTCTAAAGAAAGATCACGGATGCGTTTTTATGGTTTTTTTTGTGTGTTGTTTTTTTTTTTCACCAGGGGTGATCGTATTGACCCAGTGGTCCTAGAATATCGTGGGAGGGTTCATTCGAACGAATATGTCTCTAGACAAGCAAGTTCAAGTAGACCCACATATAAGGGCCACTTCACTGTCATGTCTAAGAGGCACTTTAGTTCAAGAGACCTCCACGTGATAATCCAAATGAACATTCACGCATCGGCTCAATAGTAACCGAAACTCTAAAGAAAAAAATTTTGATACTAACAGATACATCAAAAGAATCCAATTTTTTTGCTGATTTCAAATATATAAGTTTCATCAAGTTTAGCCTTACCCATCAAAAGTTACATTCCTGAAAAAATTTGCCTTATTTTCAAAAAACGGATGAAATACCCCCTAAAAGTCCTAGAACCTTAATGAAAATCACCACCATCAGATTCATCGAATTAGAAAACCCTACTGTAGATGTTTCAATCTCCTATCTATAAAAATGTGAAATTTTGTTTTTTTGCCAGAAGAAAGATCACGGATGCGTGTTTTTTTCCCCCAGGGCTGATCGTATCGACCAAGTGGTCCTATAATATCCCGGGAGGGCTTATTCGAACGGAGTATCTCTAGACAAGCAAGTCCGAGTAGACCCACATCTAAGGGCCACTTCACTATTATGTCTAAGAGGCACTTTAGTTCAAGAGACCTCCACGTGGTAGTACAAATGCACATTCACGCATGGGCATACGCATGATCTATCTTTAATACTGTAAGAACTTTTATCAGACTAGAGTTTCAACAAGCGCCACCGCACGGCATTAGTAGTGTAGCTATAATATCTCCAAGCAGACAGTCCCCCCGCCATACATGCAGACAGTACTCCCTTTCTGTGTTAATGTAAGATATCAGACAGATAGAAATCACCATGCCTTAAAATTCATATTTTTGGTTGTTTTTTTTTATGTCGTAATCAGAATCAGCCTACCATGAAAATTCGTGCTGTTCACGAAACCATGGTTTTGGTGTTAAATATCATGTTTTCTGATAGAGTCATGGCCGTTCACATATCTAATGTTAAACATGATTCTTCATTATGGTATGATTATAGGCGTTGACAGAAATGACAATGGTAAACCACCTGAGGGAATGCTAACTCCTATTCAGAGATACATATTTTTTTTATTTGGGCGATTCTCAACTGTGTTCGGTATAATTCACAACTACCATTTGAACAACATTGTTAGGTCCCCTACCCCGACCCCAAGGACCCCCTCCCCCCGACTTTTTGCCCCCCCCCCCCTCAGACCCCCTCCAACCCCCCTCCCTCCGACCCCCCCCATCAGGCCCCCCCCCCACTTTTTTTTAACAAAATATATATTTCAACTTTTTTTTTACATCTCTTAGAATGACATGTAACATACTTACTACATAAAAAAAATTACATTTAATATTTTCCGAACTCAAAATGAGAATCATATAGAAATGTTAGTCGTGACTTTTACTAATAGAAAAATAATGTTTGTAATGACCATTTTTTTACAGTTCTTTTTGACAGTTTTTTTCAACTTTTTTTTACATGACTAAAGATCAGCACTCAACATGTTCCATCTACAAATTGTTTTCACGAGGAAAAAATAAAAAAATCAATGTACAAAATCCACGAAGAAAAAAAACAACATGCAATAAGTTTCACGAATAAAAAAAAAATTAACATGCAACAAGTTCCATGAACAAATCCAGTTTCATTTGGATAAAAATAAAGGTATAAGTTTCACAAAAATAAAAATCAACATGTAACAATGTTCATGAAGAAAAACCAATATGCAACAAGTTACACATACAAAAAAATCAGCGCGCAACAAGTTCCATGGCAAAAATCAGCTTCAAGAGCAGAGAAACCAATATGCAAGTTTCTCAATGAGAAAAGTCAACATGCAACAAGTTACACGAACAAAAAAAATATGCAACAAGTTCCATTAAAAAAATCAGCACGCAACAAGTTCCTTGAACAAAATCAGTTTCACGAGGAGAAAAATCAGTGTACAAGTTTCGCAAAGAGAAAAAAATCAACATGCAACAAGTTTCACGAACAAAAAAAACTGTCAGCACACAAAAATATCCACGATCAAAAAAATATGCATGCAGTATGTTCCATGAACAAAATTAGTTTAAGGAGGAGAAAAAATCAATGTAAATGTTTCACGAAGAGAAAAAATCAACATGCAACAAGTTTCACGAATAAAAAAACAGCAAGCAACAAGTTCCACGAACAAAAAAAAACAATCAGCACGCAACAACTTCCATTAATAAAATCAGTTTCATGAAGAGAAAAACCAATATACAAGTTTCGAGAAGAGAATAAACAAAATCACACTGCAACACGTTTCACAAACAAAAGATCATCACTCAACAAGTTCCACGAACATAAATCAGCGTGCAACAAGTTCCATGAACAAAACCAGTTTTCTCAATGAGGAAAATCATTGTAGAAGTTTCATGAAGAGAAAAATCAACATTTAACATGGATCACGAACAATGAAATATGCATGCAATAAGTTCCATGAATAAAATTAGTTTCACTAGGTAGAAAAAAATCAATGTACTTGTTTCACGAAGAGAAAAAATAAACATGCAACAAGCTTCGGGAATAAAAAATCAGCGCGCAACAAGTTCCACGAAGAAAATCAGTTTAACTGGGAGAAAAATCATTGTTTAAGTTTCACGAATAGAAAAAATCAGCATGCAAAAAAGTTCATGAAGAAAAATCAGCACTCAACAAGTTCCACAGGCATAAATCAGCACGGTCAAGTTCCATGAACAAAATTGGCTTCAAGAGAAGAAGAAAAAAAAATCAATGAGCAAGTTCCACGAAGAGAAAAATCAACATGCAACAAGTTTCACGAACAGAAAACCATCATGCAAGAAGTTCCTTGAACAGAATCAATTTCACGAGGAGAAAAATCAGTGTACAAATTTCGCAAAGAGAAAAAAAGCAACATGCAACAAGTTTCACGAACGAAAAAAAAAATCAGCACGCGATAAGTTGCTTGAACAAAATCAGTTTCACGAGGAGAAAAATCAGTGGACGAGTTTCGCAAAGAAAAAAAAATCAACATGCAACAAGTTTCACGAACGAAAAAAAAACAGTCAGCACACAAAATAATCCACGATTAAAAAACATGCATGCAGTATGTTCCATGAACAAAATTGGTTTCAGGAAGAGAAAAAAAATCAATGTACATGTTTCACGAAGAGAAAAAATCAACCTGCAACAAGTTTCACGACTAAAAAAACAGCAAGCAACAAGTTCCTAGAACCAAAAACAATACGCAAGCAACAACTTCCATTAATAAAATCAGTTTCACGAAGAGAAAAATCAATGTACAAGTTTCGAGAAGAGAACAAAAAAATCACACTGCAACACGTTTCTCGAACAAAAGATCATCACTCAACAAGTTCCAAGACCATAAATAAGCGTGCAACAAGTTCCATGAACAAAACCAGTTTTCTCAATGAGGAAAGTTATTATGGAAGTTTCACGATGAGAAAAATCAACATGTAACATGGATCACGAACAAAGAAATATGCATGCAATAAGTTCCATGAACAAAATTAGTTTCACTGGGTAGAAAAAATCAATGTACTTGTTTAACGAAGAGAAAAAATAAACATGCAACAAGTTTCAGGAATAAAAAAATCAGCACGCAACAAGTTCCACGAACAAAATCAGTTTAACTGGGAGAAAATCATTGTTTAAGTTTTCGCGAAGAGAAAAAAAGTCAGCATGAAACAAGTTTCACGAAGAAAAATCAGCACTCAACAAGTTCCATAGGCATAAATCAGCATGGTCAAGTTCCATGAACAAAATTGGCTTCAAGAGAAGAAGAAGAAAAAATCAATGTGCAAGTTTCACGAAGAGAAAAATCAACATGCAACAATTTTCATGAACAGAAAACCATCATGCAACAAGTTCCTTGAACAAAATCAGTTTCACTAGGAGAAAAATCAGTGTACAAATTCCGCGAAGAGAAAAAAGCAACATGCAACAAGTTTCACGAACAAAAAAACAGCAAGCAACAAGTTCCAGAATCAGAAAAATATGCAAGCAGTATGTTCCAAGGAGAAAATTAGTTTTAGGAGGAGAAAAAAAACCAATGTACATGTTTCACAAAGAGAAAAAATCAACATGCATCAAGTTCTACGAATAAAAAACAGCATGCAACAAGTTCCACGAACTAAAAAAAAGAATCAGCACGCAACAAGTTCTATTAACAAAATCAGTTTCACGAGGTAAAAAAATCAATGTACAAGTTTCGCGAAGAGAAAAAAAAACAGGCTGTAACAAGTTTCACAAACCAAAAATAATCATCCCTCAACAAGTTCCACCAACATGAATAAGCACGCAACAATTTCCATGAACAAAACCAGTTTTCTCAATGATAAAAATCATTGTAGATGTTTCACGAAGAGAAAAATCAACATGTAACATGAAACACGAGCATAGAATATGCATGCAATAAGTTATATGAACAAAATCAGTTTCACTATGTGGACAAAAATCATGTTTCATGAACAAAAAACCATCATGCAACAAGTTCTATTAACAACAATCAGCATGCAACAAGTTCCTTGAACAAAATCAGTTTCACTAGGAGAAAAATCAGTGTACGAGTTTCGCGAAGAGAAAAAAATCAACATGCAGCAAGTTTCATGAACAAAAAAACAGTCAGCACACAAAAAAAAATCCACGATAAAAAAATATGCATGCAGTATGTACCATGAACAAAATTAGTTTCAGGAGGAGAAAAAAAATCAAAATACTTGTTTCACGAAGAAAAAAATCAACCTGCAACAAGTTTCACGAATAAAAAAATAGCAAGCAACAAGTTCCACAAACAAAAAAAACAATCAGCATGCAACAACTTCCATTAACAAAATCAGTTTCACGAAGCGAAAAATCAATGTACAAATTTCGAGAAGAGAATAAACAAAATCACACTGCAACACGTTTCACGAATAAAATATCATCACTCAATAAGCTCCACGAACATAAATCAGCGTGCAACAAGTTCCATGAACAAAAACAGCTTTCTCAATGAGGAAAATCATGGTAAAAGTTTCACGAAGAGAAAAATCAACATTTAATATGGATCATGAACAAAGAAATATGCATGCAATAAGTTCCATGAACAAAATTAGTTTCAGTAGGTAGAAAAAAAATCAATGTACTTGTTTCACGAAGAGAAAAAATAAACATGCAACAAGTTTCAGGAATAAAAAATCAGCGAGCAACAAGTTCCACGAACAAAATCAGTTTAACGGGGAGAAAATCATTGTTTTAGTTTCACGAAAAAAAATTCAGCATGCAATAAGTTCCACGAAGAAAAATTCAGCATGCAACAAGTTCCAGGAAGAAAAATCATAACTCAAAAAGTTCCAAAAACATAAATCAGCACGGGCAAGTTCCTCGAACAAAATTGGCTTTAAGGGAAGAAAAAAAATCAATATGCAAGTTTCACGAAGAGAAAATCAACATGCAACAAGTTTCATGAACAAAAAACCATCTTGCAACAAGTTCCATGAACAACAACAAGCACGCAACAAGTTCCTTGAACAAAATCAGTTTCACGAGGAGAAAAATCAGATTACAAGTTTTGCGAAGAGAAGAAAAAGCAACATGCAACAAGTTTCACGAACAAAAAAAATCAGAACGCAATTAGTTCAAGAATCAGAAAAATATGCATGTAGTATGTTCCACAGACAAAATTAGTTTTAGGGGAAGAAAAAAAATCAATGTACATGTTTCACAGAGAGTAAAAATCAACATGCACCAAGTTTCACGAATAAAAAACAGGATACAACATGTTCCACGAACTAAAAAAAAACAATCAGCACGCAACAAGTTTCATTAACAAAAATCAGTTTCACGAGGTGAAAAATCAATGTAAAAGTTTTGCGAAGAGAAAAAAAAACAAGATGCAACAAGTTTCACAAACAAAAAAAAATCATCAATTAACAAATTCCACGAACATAAATCAGCATGCAACAAGTTCTAAAATCAGCATGCATCAAGTTTCACGAAGAAAAATCAACACTCAACAAGCTCCACAAACATAAATAAGCACGGTCAAATTTCATGAACAAAATTGGCTTCAAAACAAGAAAAAAATCAATGTGCAAGTTTAATGAAGAGAAAAATCAACATGCAACAAATTTCATGAACAAAAAAACATCGTGCAACAATTTCCATGAACAAAAAACAGTTTCACAAGCAGAAAAATCAGTGTACGAGTTTCAGGAAAAGAAAAAAGCAACTTGCAACAAGTTTCACGAACAAAAAAAATCAGCACGCAACAAGTTCCAGAATCAGAAAAATATGAATGCAGTATGTTCCATGGACAAAATTAGTTTTAGGAGGAGAAAAGAAAATCGATGTGCATGTTTCACTAAGAGAAAAAATCAACATGCAACAATTTTCACAAATAAAAAACAGCATGCAACAAGTTCCCCGAACTAAAAAAAACAATCAACACGCAACAAGTTCCATTAACAAAATCAATTTCACGAGGTGAAAAATCAAAGTACAAGTTTCGCGAAGAGAAAAAAAACAGGATGCAACAAGTTTCACAAACAAAAAAGTTTCACAAACAATTCAAGTTAGGTTCAATTAGGTTCACTTGGCGTGGCAGGCCACTAATTTTGTTCATTATACTTATTGCATGCATATTTCTTTGTTCGTGATCCATGTTAAATGTTGATTTTTCTCTTCGTGAAACTTCTACAATGATTTTCCTCATTGAGAAAGCTGGTTTTGTTCATGGATTTTGTTGCACGCTGATTTATGTTCGTGGAGCTTGTTGAGTGATGATCTTTTGTTCGTGAAACGTGTTGCAGTGTGATTTTGTTTATTCTCTTCTCGAAATTTGTACATTGATTTTTCGCTTCGTGAAACTGATTTTGTTAATGGAAGTTGTTGCATGCTGATTGTTTTTTTTTGTTTGTGGAACTTGTTGCATGCTGTTTTTTTATTCGTGAAACTTGTTGCAGGTTGATTTTTTTTTCTTCGTGAAACATATACATTGTTTTTTTCTCCTCCTGAAACTAATTATTTTCATGGTACATACTGCATGCATATTTTTTCATCGTGGATTTTTTTTTGTGTTCTGACTGTTTTTTTTGTTCGTGAAACTTGCTGCATGTTGATTTTTTTTCTCTTCGCAAAACTCGTACACTGATTTTTCTCCTCGTGAAACTGGTTTTGTTCAAGGACCTTGTTTCGTGCTGATTGTTGTTCATAGAACTTGTTGCATGATGGTTTTTTGTTCATGAAACTTGTTTTTTTTTTCCACATAGTGAAACTGATTTTGTTCATATAACTTATTGCATGCATATTCTATTCTCGTGTTTCATGTTACATGTTGATTTTTCTGTTCGTGAAACATCTACAATGATTTTTCTCATTGAGAAAACTGGTTTTGTTGATGGAAATTGTTCCGTGCTTATTTATGTTCGTGGAACTTGTTGAGGGATGATTATTTTTGGTTTGTGAAACTTGTTGCAGCCTGTTTTTTTCTCTTCGCGAAACTTGTACATTGATTTTTTTACCTCGTGAAACTGATTTTGTTAATGGAACTTGTTGCGTGCTGTTTTTTATTCGTAAAACTTGATGCATGTTGATTTTTTCTCTTCGTGAAACATGTACATTGATTCTTTTTCTCCTCCTAAAACTAATTTTGTCCATGGTACATACTGCATGCATATTTTTCTGATTCTGGAACTTGTTGCTTGCTGTTTTTTTTTGTTCATGAAACTTATTGCATGTTGCTTTTTTCCTCTTCGCAAAATTTGTACACTGATTTTTCTCCTCGTGAAACTGATTTTGTTCAAGGAACTTGTTGCATAATGGTTTTCTGTTCATTAAACTTGTTGCATGTTGATTTTTCTCTTCGTGAAACTTGCACATTGATTTTTTTTTCTTCTTCTCTTGAAGCCAATTTTGTTCATGGAACTTGACCATGCTGATTTATGCCTGTGGAACTTGTTGAGTGCTGATTTTTCTTCGTGAAACTTGTTTCATGCTGATTTTCTTCGTGAATCTTGTTTCATGCTGATTTTTTTCTCTTCGCGAAACTTATACAATGATTTTCTCCCCGTTAAACTGATTTTGTTTGTGGAACTTGTTGCATGCATATTTCTTTGTTCGTGATCCATGTTACATGTTGATTTTTCTCATCGTGAAACTTCCATAATAACTTTCCTCATTGAGAAAACTGGTTTTGTTGATGGAACTTGTTGCAAGCTTATTTATGTTCTTGGAACTTGTTGAGTGATGATCTTTTGTTCGGGAAACGTGTTGCAGTGTGATTTTGTTTATTCTCTTCTCGAAACTTGTACATTGATTTTTCTCTTCGTGAAACTGATTTTATTAATGGAAGTTGTTGCTTGCGTATTGTTTTTTGTTCGTGGAACTTGTTGCTTGCTGTTTTTTATTCGTGAAACTTGTTGCATGTTGATTTTTTCTCTTCGTGAAACAAGTACATTGATTTTTTTCTACCCAGTGAAACTGATTTTGTTCATGGAACTTATTGCATGCATATTTCTTTGTTCGTGATCCATGTTACATGTTGATTTTTCTCATCGTTAAACTTCCATAATAACTTTCCTCATTGAGAAAACTGGTTTTGTTCATGGAACTTGTTGCACGCTGATTTATGTTCTTGGAGCTTGTTGAGTGATGATCTTTTGTTCGGGAAACGTGTTGCAGTGTGATTTTGTTTATTCTCTTCTCGAAAATTGTACATTAATTTTTCTCTTGGTGAAACTGATTTTATTAATGGAAGTTGTTGCTTGCGTATTTTTCTTGGTTCGTGGAACTTGTTGCTTGATGTTTTTTTATTCGTGAAACTTGTTGCAGGTTGATTTTTTCTCTTCGTGAAACATGTACATTGATTTTTTTTTCTCCTCCTGAAACCAATTTAGTTCATGGAACATACTGCATGCATATTTTTCAATCGTGGATTTTTTTGTGTGCTGACTGTTTTTTTTTTGTTCGTGAAACTTGTTGCATGTTGATTTTTTTTCCCATTTCGAAACTCGTACACTGATTTTTCTCCTCGTGAAACTGATTTTGTTCAAGGAACTTATCGCGTGCTGATTTTTTTTTCGTTCGTGAAACTTGTTGCATGTTGCTTTTTTTCTTCGCGAAATTTGTACACTAATTTTTCTCCTCGTGAAACTAATTTTGTTCAAGGAACTTGTTGCATGATTGTTTTCTGTTCGTGAAACTTGTTGCATGTTGATTTTTCTCTTCGTGGAACTTGCTCATTGAATTTTTTCTTCTTCTCTTGAAGCCAATTTTGTTCATGGAACTTGACCGTGCTGATTTATGCCTGTGGAACTTGTTGAGTGCTGATTTTCTTCGTCAAACTTGTTGCATGCTGATTTTTTTCTCTTCGCGAAACTTAAACAATGATTTTTCTCCCAGTTAAACTGATTTTGTTCGTGGAACTTGTTGCTTGCTGATTTTTTATTCCTGAAACTTGTTGCATGTTTATTTTTTCTCTTCGTGAAACAAGTACATTGATTTTTTTTTCTACCTAGTGAAACTAATTTTGTTCATGGAACTTATTGCATGCATATTTCATTGTTCGTGATCCATGTTAAATGTTGATTTTTCTCTTCATGAAACTTCTACAATGATTTTCCTCATTGAGAAAACTGGTTTTGTTCAAGGAACTTGTTGCACGCTGATTTATGTTCGTGGAACTTGTTGAGTGATGATCTTTTGTTTGTGAAACGTGTTGCAGTGTGATTTTGTTTATTCTCTTCTCGAAACTTGTAGCCTACATTGATTTTTCTCTTCGTGAAACTGATTTTATTAATGGAAGTTGTTGCGTGCTGATTGTTGTTTTTGTTCGTGGAACTTGTTGCTTGCTGTTTTTTTTATTCATGAAACTTGTTGCAGGTTGATTTTTTCTCTTCGTGGAACATTTGCATTGATTTTGTCCTCCTGAAACTAATTTTGTTCATGGAACATACCGCATGCATATTTTTTGATCGTGGATATTTTTTGTGTGCTGACTGTTTTTTTTGTCCGTGAAACTTGTTGCATGTTGATTTTTTTCTCTTTGCGAAACTCGTACACTGATTTTTGTCCTCTTGAAACTGATTTTGTTCCAGGAACTTGTTGCATGATGGTTTTCTGTTCATGAAACTTGTTGCATGTTGATTTTTCTCTTCGTGGAACTTGCTCATTGGTTTTTTTCTTCTTCTCTTGAAGCCAAGTTTGTTCATGGAACTTGACCGTGCTGATTTGTTCCTGTGGAACTTGTTGAGTGCTGATTTTTCTTCGTGAAACTTGTTGCATTATGATTTTTTTTCTCTTCGCGAAACTTAAACAATGATTTTTCTCCCAGTTAAACTGATTTTGTTCGTGGAACTTGTTGCGTGCTGATTTTTTTATTCCTGAAACTTGTTGCATGTTTATTTTTTCTCTTCGTGAAACAAGTACATTGATTTTTTTCTACCTAGTGAAACTAATTTTGTTCATGGAACTTATTGCATGCATATTTCATTGTTCGTGATCCATGTTAAATGTTGATTTTTCTCTTCATGAAACTTCTACAATGATTTTCCTCATTGAGAAAACTGGTTTTGTTCATGGAACTTGTTGCACGCTGATTTATGTTCGTGGAACTTGTTGAGTGATGATCTTTTGTTCGTGAAACGTGTTGCAGTGTGGTTTTGTTTATTCTCTTCTCGAAACTTGTACATTGATTTTTCTCTTCGTGAAACTGATTTTATTAATGGACGTTGTTGCGTGCTGATTGTTTTTTTTGTTCGTGGAACTTTTTGCCTGCTGTTTTTTTTATTCGTGAAACTTGTTGCAGGTTGATTTTTTCTCTTCGTGAAACATGTAAATTGATTTTTCCTCCTCCTGAAACTAATTTTGTTCATGGAACATACTGCATGCATATTTTTTTGATCGTGGATATTTTTTGTGTGCTGACTGTTTTTTTTGTTCGTGTAACATGTTCATGTATCGTGTATTTCTTGTTGAGTGATGATCTTTTGTTCGTGAAACGTGTTGCAGTGTGATTTTGTTTATTCTCTTCTCGAAACTTGTACATTGATTTTTCTCTTCGTGAAACTGATTTTATTAATGGAAGTTGTTGCGTGCTGATTGTTTTTTTTGTTCGTGGAACTTGTTGCTTGCTGTTTTTTTTATTCGTGAAACTTGTTGCAGGTTGATTTTTTCTCTTCGTGAAACATGTAAATTGATTTTTCCTCCTCCTGAAACTAATTTTGTTCATGGAACATACTGCATGCATATTTTTTTGATCGTGGATATTTTTTGTGTGCTGACTGTTTTTTTTGTTCGTGTAACATGTTCATGAACCTTGTTACATGTTGATTTTAATCTTTGTGAAACCTATACATTGATTTTTATCCAAATGAAACTGGATTTGTTCATGGAACTTGTTGCATGTTAATTTTTTTTTATTCGTGAAACTTATTGCATGTTGTTTTTTTTCTTCGTGGATTTTGTACATCGATTTTTTTATTTTTTCCTCTTGAAAACAATTTGTAGACTGAACATGTGGAGTGCTGATTTTTAGTCATGTAAAAAAAGTTGAAAAAACTGTAAAAAAATGGCCACTACAAACATTACTTTTCTATTATTAAAAGTCACGACTAACATTTGTATATGATTCTCATTTTGAATTCGGAAAATATTAAATGTAATTTTTTTATGTAGTAAGTATGTTACATGTCATTCTAAGAGATGTAAAAAAAGTTGAAAAAATATATCATGTTAAAAAAAAGTGGGGGGGGGCTGAGGGAGGGGGGGTCGGGGGTCGGATGGAGGGGGGTTGGAGGGGGGCCTGAGGGGGGGGGGCAAAAAGTTGGGGGGAGGGGGTCCTTGGGGTTGGGGTAGGGGACCTAACAACACTGTTCAAATGGTAGTTGTGTATTATACCGAACACAGTTTGAGAATCGCCCAAATAAAAGAAAATATGTATCTCTGAATAGGAGTTAGCATTCCCTCAGATGGTTTACCATTTTCATTTCTGTCAACGCCTATAATCATACCATAATGAAGAATCATGTTTAACATTAGATATGTGAACGGCCATGACTCTATCAGAAAACATGATATTTAACACCAAAACCATGGTTTCGTGAACAGCACGAATTTTCATGGTAGGCTGATTCTGATTACGACATGAAAAAAAAAACCAAAGATATGAATTTTTAAGGCATGGTGATTTCTATTTGTCTGATATCTTAGATTAACACAGAAAGGGAGTACTGTCTGCTTCTATGGCGGGGGGACTGTCTGCTTGGAGATATTATAGCTACACTACTGGCATTACTGCCTCTGAGACTGGAAAGTTAAATCTGGTCTTTTTACGCTAATTTTAGATCGACTGGCTATCTTAAAATTCTCAGTTGAGAGCTTTTTGGTCCTCCTTTAGCTAAAACTGCTGTTTTACGCCAGAAATGGCTTTCCTTTGGTACAATCTTCTTTGCTACTTAAAAAGAGCACTACAACTTTCAATTTCTCCAGTGGGCCTTTTCCTGGATACTCCACGACCGTTATGCGCTCCTATAAGAAAAAAAGTAGAAAACAAAACTAATAACATCGTATCCGTGATCAGCCTTCTCGGCAAAATTAAGAAATTTTGCCTTTTTTATAGATCGGCTGTTTAAACCTTTGCAATGCGATTCTCTGATCAGTTGAAACTGATGGTGTAATTTTGCCAAGATCAATAGATCTTTAGGTGGTATTATTCTCTCTATTTTTAATCAAGAAAATTGATTCACGCTTGAGTTGGACTTACATATTTAGAATCACCATAAAAATTTGATTCTTTTTCATATATGTATCGTTATTAAACTCCTTTTTTTAATATTTTTATTAAAAAATATTTTAATATTTAATTACCAAATTAACCATACCAATATTACCAATATTACCAATTACCAATTACCAATATTACCAATTACCAATTGGTAATATTACAATATTACCAATTACCAATATTAACCAAAGGAGTAGACTCCTTTGGTTAATATTAGCACGAGTAGTTCTTAAAGTTTGCTATCATGATCTGCTTCAAAGTAAATTAAAACAGAATACACGCGAGTATTTTGGCTATTTTACCAATAGGCATCTTCAGAGAAATTGAAGAAAAACTAAAAAATACAAACCAGTAAATATATAACCACCATAATAAAGATCCTGAGACTCTTAACAGTCTGGGCTGACATTTTAGAGTGGTGATACTAAGGTTCTATTAATTTTGGCTTTTATTTATTATTTTAGTATATTTTTAATTTTTATTAAGGAGCTTTTTGATTGCGAGCTATATTTTTATTGTTTTCTTCGTTTTAGTTTTTCTACTATTTTGCTGAAGGTTATTGCTCGCATAGTCAAGATATTTGCTTAAGTTTTGTTTTAATTACTCCCTTCGTGTACTCAGCCCACATCTTTTTTTGCGTCAATAGTACCCCTATTTGACTGACCTTGAATTATACCAACACTCTTCCATCTTCCTAAAGGGAAGTCATTTTGGCTCAAAAAATGTAATGTCTTTGCCTCCCCCCTCCTAACATTGCTAACAATCTCTAAAATCTCTGCTAACATTGAACAAAATAATATGTTAAGTAACCAGACTACCTCTCTCTTGCACATGTGGATTTTTTGTACTGTGGTAAATAGTCGTTTTCCCTCCAAAGTTTCTTTAAATTTTAAGAAAAGTAGCAGGGTTTTGTGAAGGAGACTCCCAGAGATTTTCAGAAACTATTATCTGAGCTACTTCCGAGTTTGTCTAGAACGAAGTTTAGACAAACGAAGAACGAAGAATCTTTAAGCGAAGTTTGTCAAGAAAGTGACTGTTTACCCTATTAAAAGTTAATATGTAATACTTATATATCTTAACATAGCACGACAAGACAGCCTTACCTGCACACAGGGCAAAGGGGAGATGGTGCATAACCATCCAGTGCTCAAATGTATTTTGTTCTTTTTTTTCAACCCTCTCCCCCCCAGACGTAAGCAGTTACAAGCTGTGACAGTCGTAAATAGTCGCAGAAGCATTTATAGCAGTAATAGAATAAGCAGCAGTTGTAGTAGTAGCAGTAGAAGTAATAGTGGCAGAAGTAGACGTAATAGCAGTAGTTGTAGTAGCCCAGAAAGGTTCAATTTAATACCCTCAGCCGTTCCTAAAATGTTGCTGACACGTCCTTTTGACAACCTGCTTGGCAGATAGTTTGGATGGGGGGGGGGGGTCTGGCCGCATGAATTTGCATTAATGAATTCCACTAAAATTGTAACATAAAATATGGGGACAAAACTAGCGTGATGGCGTAAAGACAGTTCAAAAGACTAGATACTACTAATTTACACAACCTCGTCCGAGCGGGGAGATGATCCAGGGGCCTTTTCTCTCAATATCTCAAGATTTTCACTATATTTGTAATTGTCAAAGAAATCAAATTTGTCTTATTTTTGTTTTTTTAGTCCCTTTTCAAGGCCCCTCCTTTAAGATCCTTGTGCACATACGGTTTTCTGCCATAGTGATCCTGTTAGTAGCAAGGATAATAATTTATTAGCTCTCCTAGCATTTCCATTAAAAATGAAATAAGTGCGAGGAGATTCACCGTAAAAAAAAAACTTGGAACACATTCCCTGGAAATACTAATTGTTGTCTGGCTATTACATGGATGTGAACTGAATTTTCAATCGGGCACATATTGGTCCATAGTGCATGAAAGGGTAGACGGTGATTCTGAATTTTGAATCAGGACAAATGAGACAACTTGGGATTTTGAATCCAGGCACCACAGATTAATATAAAAGTACCGAGAGCAATAAGCATGACTGCAGGTTAGATGCTGCAGCACTGAATCACAAATCAGGACAGATGAAGACACCTCGAGCTTAAGAATTCAAAAATCAATACAGCAAGGATGATAGCAATTGATACGATGGTAAGTTAGACACTGAATTTCGAACCGGGACCATGAAAAAAAACGCAGCAAGAAGTTTTAGTTTCAGACTTCACAAATCGACATGGAAGGGCTGATAGCATCTGGTATGACGGCAGGTTAGATGGTGCAGCACTGAATTCCGAATTAAAATAGACCGAGATGAAGACACCTCGGAGTTAAGACTTCAGAAATCAACAATGCACGGCTGATTGTAATTAATATGATGGTACGTTACACACACTATTTTTCGAACTGTCAACAATAAAAATAGACACAACCGCAGGGGCGGGTCCACGATTTTTTTAGGGGGGGGGAGGGCAAAATAGGTTGATCCGATAAACTTCCGTTAGGAGCAAGTTTAATTAACGCAGACTTGCGTTAATTAAGAAAATTACACTACTTTATACTACGTTAGGGGGGCGCGCGCCACCCACGCGCCTCCCCTGAATCTGCCACTGCACAACAGGGGGGTTTTACTTTAGACTTCACGAATCTATATAGCAGGCTAAGAGTGATTGACCGATGGTAGCTTAGATTATGCACAATGAATTTTGAGTCGAGACCAATAAAAATAAGCAGACCAGGGGGCGTTTGTTTCAGAATTCATGAAATCAATACAGCAGGGCTGATAGCAATTGGTATAAGTTATGTTAGATACACTTAATATCGAATTGGAACAAGTATCGATGGAAAAAGATACAAGTAGTTTTCATTTAAGAATTTCACAGATTGACACAGCACGACTTATAGCAAGACGTGCCGCTTAGCCAGACTGTATCTCAGATCGGGGAAAAAATAGTAAATATGGCATTCTTATTTCAGACTTCAGAAACGGAGATAGCAGGGCTGAGAGTTACTGGTATGATTACCCGTAGATGGTACACACTCAATTTCAAGTTAGGACAGATCAAGATGAAGACACATGAGATATGATGGTATGTTAAATACAATAAATTATGAATTGGAGCCCACCAAAACGAACACACGACGGGTTTCATTTGAGACTTAAAAATCGAAATAGTAAGGCTGACATTACAAATGATAGCGTCTCTGACTAGAAACTGTGAAAAATGTACATAATGTGTTTTGGTTCTTGGAGTTCTTGGTGGCTAAAATTGTTGTGATAGGTCGTAGACCCGAATTTGCAAAAGTTATTGATGGCTACCCAATCTTTTCACTATGCCAGAGGGTGTTATCATGTGACGGAAAAGACTACTTGTCAGGTTAAATTTTCAGGCCAAAGTGGAAGTCGTTTGGTCCTGCCCTTGATAGGAGTATTCCAATGTCAGTGCAGCTTCGATGCTTGCAACGTATTCTGTTGGAACAAATTTGCTCACAGCGCTTTACTATGAGAATCACCCTGAAAACCGAACACAAATTGAAAATCTAGGTAAAAAAAATACAGTTTTCATGGTTTCAAATATCTTGTGACCTTTTTTTAGACCTCTATTCCCCCGTCCCTATGAATAATGTTTAAATTCCAATCCAAAAGGGAGTGACTCTACCCTCTCTTTCGGGTATTGTTGGATCTTCTGCAGTTTATTTATATTTACTCAAATATATTGACCACTTGGTTTGGTTGCAGTCTAATGTTGCTGAATTTTCATTTTTGAATCTATTGGAAAAAGAAAGATTACAGAAAGTCTAGCCCTTAAGTCTGTGAAGAAAGCATACTAGACGACGGAACTGACCAGCCAAGAAAAAAAAGAAAAGAAAAAAGTCATCAGAGTTCTGACTCCTCTCGCAAAATCCTGGATCTGGTCTCAGAACAGGGGCTCTTTCAAATCTAGTTAAGCTTACCTAATAATCTCGCATAAATAAAAGATCGATATTTGCCATGTTCCCCGACTTCACAATTATTATTCCTGATTAGGGAAATAATTACGGATAAGGAGATTGCTGAATATTTGATATTGGAAGTCTCGGTGAATCAATCTTCATTCCATGCATTGTCTATCTGGAGCCATTTATGCGAAATATGATGATTGTTTGCAAATAAAAGCTTGTTGCCGTCAATGTTTAATCCTGGTTAATTAAGGTTGCCGCCCCAACAATTTACCACTAGTTTTTACCGAGTTCGTTTCTGCTAGTAGGGTCACTCTATTGATGTCCGTGCAAATTTGTTTTTATTGATTTTATCTTGGATAAGTTTGTCTTTACAATGCGTGTTCAGATTTAAAAATTGGAAGAAATTCTCAAACTGTTTTAGAAGGATAGACTAGGAAAGATAGACTAAAGATAGACAGGAAAGATAGACTAAAATTTAACATAGTAAAACTTTCAAAAAGCTGAATTACGTATTTTTTCCTTTTTTGCAAAACAAGATGAAAAGCTTCAGCAGGTCTGCGTATTCAAACATCTTTTGCGCAAACTAGTGGTTTTGGACGATTTTCCTGGACATTTTTTTTCTCTGGCTCAATAAACCAATTCAATCCCCAATTAGCAGCATTTTCGTTTATTTAAGTTATATTTAACACTACTACTACTACCACTAACAACTTACAGCAGCACTAAGCCGCCTCACACCTCCCGGTATATTTAAAGTTTCCTTCTTTATACCTTCCCGAAAATCCCAATTTCTTTCAAATCCTTCAAATTCCGGTATATTTAAAGTTTCTTTCTTTATACCTTCCCAAAAATCCCAATTTCCTTCAAATCCTTTCCTTTTTTTGGCCCTAGATGGTCAGTTAAAAAGAACGATCTTTGGCAATCTGTCATCCTTCATCCGCAGAAAGTGTCCTAGTCATCTCAACCTTTCCCTTATCAAAGCCATTGAAAGCAAGATATAAATTATTATTTCATACAGCTTTCTGTTTGAACTACAGTCAGTCAGGCAGGTACCCAAAAGAGTCCATAGAAATATAATATTGCATCTAATTCAAAGCTGTACGTGAAGTATTGGACTTGAAATGGCCGGTCACGGTAGTCATGTCAATCTCTACGGCCCGTAATCGTCAGCTATGTGTGTTTCAATCAGATTTCTTTCAATCAGCGTTTGACCTCACAAATATGTTAACATTCTTTAAGCATTTGCTTTGCCCTCCTGCTGAGAAGACTTTAAATATGATACCTGGCAGTCTAGAGATAATGAGAACATCTCGTCGTCTTGTTGATTAAATTCATTGAGAAACTTTAGGATACGGACAATTATCAAAAATTCTTCAGTAGCCAGCTTGATTCTATCAGTAATCCCACCACAGTCATGTTATAAACCAATAAAGGTTTTTTATTTCTAGCAACTGAAAAACCGAAAAAATCGTTTAGGTTTTTTTGTTCTCCTCCAAAATTTATCCGGTTTATTAATACCGCTTTTACATCAGCGTCGAACTGGTCCAATGAAGATCCCTATAAATGCAGGAAAGCAAAATCCTTCCCATAATTTAATTTATCCGTCTGGTATGAACTTTCCTTGGGGCTTTCGCTTTCCATGGGCTTTCTTTTATTGCCAATCGTAGCACTCTGCATCCTAACACACGTATTTTGAAGTCAGATACATCGAAATACAATATACATTACATTTTTCGCTGAAATGGATTTCAGTAAAAAAAAAAAAAGATTAAAAATTCCCGCTTTCTGCTGGCGATATAAAGTATCTATAACACATATAATTTTTACCTTAATCAGAATCTAATGAAGGACTGACTGTATTTGCGTTTTTGGAATCTAGAATGCAATACCATTTTTGTAATGGCGCTATGTTCACCTGTCTTGGCTTTTTCCATCGATTCAAGTATGTTTGTGACCGAATGAACCTCCGTCAATTAACGTTGCTTAGAGCTCTTGTCAGCCTTCAAAATAGAGGAGTTCCATGGTCTTACTTAAGCTTATGGTAGTACGATTTCGTAATCAGAGATTCCAGGCTCGACGGGCTTCTTAGTTGATTGGTGAAGGATGGAGTGCTGTACCCACTTTCTTACTCAGTGGATATTAAAAATCATGTCTGCTAAACTTAATAGCTCATTGGTAGGCTGTTCTATTAAGAGAAATGGCTCCAATCTTTGTTATTGCTCAGGACTGAGCTGTGCTAGCCCCAACATGGTCTGAAATGTCAATGCTATTTTCGATTTTTTGCGGTTGGCAAAATTGACGAAACTCTGGTCACGATTTTTTTCTGACTTGGGCTATCGGTGACCACAGTGAAAAAGATCATTTTTTGCTCGTGCAAGTAATCTAATATTCTTATTCGAAAGCTTCGTAATTCAGATATTGTTTTAAGTTTGCTTCAAGACTCATTGTTGCTAGATCCAATTATTAGCTCTTCGAATAGAAATATCCTGAGCATAAAGTTTTACAACAACCAAGTGTAAAAGAGATTTTCGATATAACTCAGATCTGTAGTATTACAACAAATGAAGTTGCTAAAGTTGCCAAACTTTTGTTGAAATCCACCACTCAACTCAGGTTTCCCGCATTAGGAGAATCTGGGAGTCATTGAATGACCTTCTCTTTTTGTCGAGACTTTCCATTTTTGCATCTCCCAGTTTGAAATCGGCTTTATGGTGTGCGAACTTTTTTGTTTGTGTATTTAGAGAATTTACATCTAATAATATATAGCTCTGACTAAACTAAAATATTGATTGATTGATTGATTGCGTCTCGTTTACGCTGAAAGCAATAGATAAGGATCTAATACTCTCAATATTAAGATCTAATATTATCTGCCCACTTTCTTACAGCGCAGTATTCTTACATAATTCAAGACAGCCAGTTATTTAAGGGGCTCCTATTTAAAATAGTAAATTTCTCACACACCGCTTATGTCCTCCATATAATGCGCTTCTCTTCGTATATAACCCCTGTCCCTAATCTATTCCCCTCCTTCTGAGATTACTACCTTTCTATGTTACTGTAGAACTATTTTGTTACTTTTCAATCACTATAGACTATAGAGAATTAGTAACCCTGATAAGACAAGCCATGCCCCATAAGAAGATTATTCATGAGCTGGAAAGCGCAGCCGGCATTACTTTCCGATGCTTATTTCTATTATTCGCGACTAGCAGAAAGCTATTAGACCGTTATTGGCTTAAGCACGGTTTCTCGCAGATAACCCCTTATAATCGTGCCATGTAGGCTTGGAGCTTCCTCCAGTTAAAATATATAATGTTTCTGTCTCGCGAAAAGCTGTGTACCAATGAACGTGTACGTGTACGTGTCAAAAGAAAATTTGCAAGAGAACTATGTATCCACATGAACCAGATAGTTGAAGAGACATCCCAGCAAGCTTCTCTGTCCCAACCTTCCTTCTGGAAAAATGTATCAAGAGATCCTCCTAGGGCCCAACTATCTGCTCAAGTTATTCCTGATTCCGAATGGAATTCATACTTCTCTGCTGAATTTTCCCCACCAGATGCCGCCCTACAGTCCAAATATGAAGATAAGCTTGATAGATTTCTGTCTAGGTGTCCAACCGACAATTTTGTTGTTTCGGCTGATTCTGTACTGCGAGCAATCCAACGCCTAAAGCGTAAGAAATCTTCTGGCATCGATAAAATAAGCGCTCTTCACATTCTGCATGGAAGCGAGCTACTGGTAAACCATATTGCTCTTTTGATGCCGATAATTTTCACCCAAGGAATTGTACCATCTTCTTTCTCAATCGGAGATCTCACTCCAATTCCAAAGAAAGGTAAACTCGCAACCCAGTGCTCGTCCTTCCGCCCTATAACAGTGGCTACTACCTTCTGTAGGCTTTTTGAACTTCTGTTCATTGACCAACTGAACGCAAAATGCTATGTTCCACCTAACCAATTTGGATTCCAGCCACGTCTCGGTTGTGCCCACGCTTTGTCGGTTGTCGCGAACGCATTGATCGATGCTGATGCATCAGGTTAAACTCTCATGTTGGTTGGGCATGATGTTCGTAAAGCGTTCGACTCTCTCATTCACGCCGCTATGCTACTCCATGCAGCAAAACGTGGAGTGAGCCCCTCATATATCAGAGCCCTTCGAGACATGTATTATCGTCTTAAAGTTCACCTAATACTTTACCCATTAGCTAAAGTTGACGGCTCTCAAGTCTATGCACCAACCCCTAATATTTTTGTCAATGTTGAAAAAGGTACCCGTCAAGGTGCTGTTTCTTCCCCTTCACTCTTCAATAATGGAGTTCTTGATGCACAGTCAGCTGTTCCCACATCATTCATCTGTGCCGGTATTGATGTATCTCTCGTATGTTATGCAGACGACATTCTGAATGTGAGCCGCACTATCCAGCGCATAAGCGAGATTTTCGCAACGCTACAATCTGAGTATGCAAAACTAGGTCTTCAGTTCAATGCTGAAAAGTCCGAAGTTGTATTCTTCAATTGGAAGCAAGCGTCGCCTAGGGATATTCCTCTCGGAAATAGTAGGATTAAGCCAGTAGATCATATCACCTACCGCGGTCTTCCCATTGGTTCGTCAGTAATGCACACGCGACAACTATTAATTGCTCACATTGAGCGTAGAGTTGGGTTATCATATGCTTCTTTTGTAACTAATAAGTTACGGTTCAACCGCCATCTTCTCTTGAAACTTTTTAACTCTGTCGCTCTACCACATTATTTGTACATATCGCCGTTTTGGAAAATGCTCACAAATTCTGACAAGTCAAAAATTCGTTCAGTTTTCTTCCGGTTCGCAAAATATCTTTTACGTTTTCCCTCTTGGACGCGCATTTCTTATCTGATTAGAAAATTCAGCATTGCTGACCCCATTATAGCTGTGGAAAAGCAAATTCGTGCTTATAATTCCCGTTTAATGAAGTTGAATCATCCATGGTCGTCAGTATTGGCCCATTAGTTAAGATGTATTTGTTGTTTTTTTTTATTTATTTATTTATTTATTTTTTTAAGTGTATGTTTTCGCGCTTAGTGTAATTGTTGCAGTTTTTAAACTGACTGATGATTTAGTCTCTTTTCGTATGAGTCCAATTTAAGTGACGCTGGTTATTCTCAATTTTGGTGTCAATTTTTTTTTTTATAATATATTGCGTATATTACTAATAATAGAGTTGTTTATTAATTATCGGTTCTTTTAAGCATATTGCTTTAAGTAACGTTGTAAAAGGATCTGTGATTGAATAATTTCCTTGTTTCTGTTATTTATGTATAGCGGAGTAAATGAATCATTTGTTGAGTCATCTGAGTTCAAGACCAGCGGGCGCAAGTGTCGTTTAACTGTTTTTACCGTTTCTTGTCATATTTACACTAGTTAATATGATTATCTACTGTATATCTTTTTTAATTCACTTTTGATTGTTTGGGTTTTTTTTTTTTACCAATTACGGCTTGATGCAATGATGTTCATATTATTTATGTTTGTTCAGTATTTAGGAGCCTAAAAAAAAGAAAAGAAACATGTCGCGTACCTACAGAGCAGTGTATAATTGTGTTTTTCTTTCTCGTTTTGTGTAATTTGTTCTAAGTGCTGATTTAGATTTTAGCTCCAGCGTTCGTCACTACAAACCACATGTATAACTTCTAAGTTTATGTGTATTGCTTTTTTTTTGTTTTGCTTATTTGCTCCGTCTTTTCCTTTTTTGTATGACGGGTTTTTCAATAAATAATAATAATAATAATAAAAAGTACCAGTCGCGAAATACCGATGGAAAGCGAAGATGGGTTGTAAAACCGGCTAGTGAAATCTATACTGGCTAGTTGTGAAAAGCGACTGAAAAAATGTATTTAAAAATTGACAATGCTTCTATAGATTTAATCATTTTTTTCATAAAGCAGTGTCAATAATGGGTTTCATTCATGGTTTTGAAGATTTTAGAAACGCCAATAACTTTTTGAAGTCATTGACTACAAAATTAAGAAAAAGCCAAATTTAGAAGTTTTTACTAAAGTCTTAAGTGTGATAATTTTAATTTAACGCTAAAAACCAATAGCCCGTGAAACACTTCTCACTAGCGGGTTGGATTCGCTTTCCAAGTCTTGTCAGTTTTCGTATCCAAGGGGGATAAAGGTCTGGTAGCCTTTCCCTACCTGGGAATAATGGAATTAAAGAATATAACATCAAGCTGGCTTTACTTTCCAGCTTATGAATTCCTTATGGGGAAGGAAAAATTAGCATTAAAGAAATAAAACTGGACCGCTAGTGTTGTTTTATTATTATTAGCAACGATCCCTCCTCCTTGAGATATTTTTCCGACTCGCAAGTTGGTCATAAAAAGATTCAGGAAAAAAATTATTTCTCTTAAAGACTAAAAAATAATTATCGGTTTCGAAAAATGTTCTTAAATTCTAAGTAAAAAAAAACATGTTTGTGATTTCTCGGGAGGTACATCCCTTCTTTTTAATACTTTTGGATCCACACCCCAGAACAAAATTCTTTTGGTATCCCCACAAGAGAAAATCTTGGATACGGCCCTGATTTTTGTTATTATCATTTTCCTTGTTTTTTTTTTTCTTTGTTTTTACAGAGAACAGGCAGTCTCGCCTTTTGTAAATTATAAAACGCAATACTTGTCTAGCATTTTTAGTTCAAAAGAGAAAAAATTAAAACAAATAATTTACGAACCATTCCCACCAATTTTTTTTTAGTATATAACTGAAACCCTTACAGGGCGGCAATCCTGTAAAAATTTGCAGCCCCATTCCTGTTAAAGACAATAGCATAAACAAAAGCCGATTAGAGGGCGAAGAGCTCCCCCTAATCAAAAACTTATTTCTGTTCATGGATAAGGCGAATGGTCGCTTCGTTTTATCTTAAGGGAATGCTTTCTGTCATAAAACGTTACCAAGGAGACAAATTAAAAGTATAAGAGCGAAAGAATACAAATGCATATAATATATTGAAAGCGCTTTCATTCTGCTTATTAGGTTAACGAGCTCTTTGCAAGAAAGTGAAGGATAGGAAGGAGTCTAAGAAATATTACAGCACAAAAA